>PVIU01000889.1:0-256673 GCA_004026605.1 Ondatra zibethicus
AAAGATGTTTGGTCTCTTCTTGCTGTGCCCACCTCTGGTGGTGGCATAAACAGCCCCTACCTCATTACACTGTGACACTTTGCCCAGCTATGGGCTTCTTTTCCAACCTACCCAGCCAAACTTTTGCACAAGTGAGCTTTCTTGCTTTCAACTATTACCATCTGAACTTTTCCTTCAGCCCTGACACATTGGAGCTGCTCCCTGGCCTCAGAGCTGATTGGTAAAGGCTTCGCAGAGATGAAGACATACAGAATCTTCAATGCCTCAGAAGATCTGGTCCTTTTCCAGTGGGGAACCTGTTGCTCTAGACTTCCGACCTCACTCTGACGCCCTCCCCAGCCTTTTCTGTACTGGGAGTTACTGGTGACTCAGAAGCCCCCTTCTGTATAGGAGTGTAGTCCACTTTTCAACAGGACGGGAACTGTGCAGGTAGCTTCGACACTGCACATTGGGTTAGCATGGCAATGGAAAAGACTGAGGAAGCTGCAGGTAGAAAGAAGACATCCCTGATCCTGCCCACAGGCTGGAAGAATGTTTCCAGCCACCATGAGGGAAGCTCACACAACACAAGCAATGAAGAACTGAAGAGAGAAGCCCCGAGGAGCTTCCTCCAAACCAGGAAAGACCCTGCCTGGTTTCCGTCCCTGCCTTCTCTGCTGTGGGACAGGAAGCCACACTTGTCACTTATCACACCTCCAGGCACCCACAGGTCTATGGGTGTGTGTGTGTGTGTGTGTGTGTGTGTGTGTGTGTGTGTGTGGCGCAGGGGGTCATGCTGCAGTTAGCCATCACTCCAGCTGACAGAAGAGTTGCAAGTCTGTGGTGATATTCTGTTTATGCAATAACAAACAAAGCTTGCCTGAAGATCAGAAGGCAGAGCTAAGCCACAAGTTAGCCACAGAGGCCAGGCAATGGTGGCTCACGCATCTTTAAGCCCAGCACTCAAGTTCAAGGCCACCCTGGGCTACAGAAGATTGAATCTTAAAGAGAAACAGAGCTCACACAAAGGTGATCCCAGCACTTGGGAGCATACGCCTTTAATCCCAGCACTAGGGAGACGGGAGTGATACAGCTGGGTGGAGAGAGGAATATAAGGCGGGAAGAGCCAGGAGCTCATGCAGTCTGAGGATTCACAGGGAGAGGACCGCCCCTGTGGTCTGAGCACTGGTAGAGGGAGGAACTCTAGTGGCTGCCCCCCTGCTTCTCTGATCCTTCAGCTTTCACCCCTATGGCTGACTCTGAGTTTTTTATTATTTAGACCAATTAGAACTCGTGTTACACAAGTTAGCCACACTCAACTACATACACTCCCTAGTTATTCAATGCAAAGATGTTGATTCAAGAAGGTTCTACTGGGTTCCACATCCCTCTGTAACATTATCTCAGAGCGTTGCCATGGGTAGGAAATTTCACACTGAGACACCCAGTGAGAAGGTGAAGGGAGACAGAAGGCAAGGAGACTCAGCGAACCCAGCAGCTCACTTACCTCTAGGTTGAGACAGCTCTGTCCTCCCAGCCCAAGGCTCCCGGGATCCCCATCAGCACGCCGGTGAAGTTCCCGAGTGGCTCGGAGGCGCAGGCCCTCTCTCTCATCCCCTGGATCCTGACTGAGCTGCCACTCCAGCTGGTCTCTCAATTTGGACTGTTAAGTGCACGAAGGGGATGAGATTTATTTTGTTTTGTTTTGAATTTTTAAAAAAAGAAATGAAAGACAAAGGGGAAGGTAAGGAGTGGAGGGTAAAAAAACAAAAGTCAGTGGACGATGGAAAAAAAAACTACCAGACAGAGTAAAGCATGAATGAATACGATCAACTTAAACGCTTGAGAGAATGCAGGGAACAACACCACACGGACCATGAGCAAAAGGATGCGCTAAGGTGGAAAGCGGGGTGGAGGGCGGTTCTAAGACACACGCGATGGGGACACAAGCACACTACCCATGAAGGACATAGGGAAGAGGCTCTGCCTTCCTTACTTGTTGAACAGCCAAAGCCACAGTCCAGGGTGCACCCAAGGCGAAGCCTGGGAAAGTGGTCCTTGCAGGGCTGCTCCCCTTGGCTCTCACCCTGGGCGGCGAGGGAGGGTGGCAGGAGCGAGTGGCAGCGGGATTTTCCATCAAAACCAGCCTTTTCAGAACCGGTTCCTCTCCCCCATCCTGGGTTATCTTCCAGAGGGAGTAGGTGGGCCTGGGATGTC
Organism: Ondatra zibethicus; assembly: GCA_004026605.1. Taxonomy (NCBI): domain Eukaryota; kingdom Metazoa; phylum Chordata; class Mammalia; order Rodentia; family Cricetidae; genus Ondatra; species Ondatra zibethicus. Next base: position 2,197 of record PVIU01000889.1, read on the forward strand.
TGAGGACTTCTCAGAACTGCACTTGTCCCTCTGGCAATAAACCCAGAGGGAGCCGGGCGCTTCTTACTGAGTCTAAGTGTCCTGACTTTGACCGGAGTTGTGTTTTGTCTTAAACTCCTCATAGCTTCTTCGTCAGGGTGGCTGGTTGGTTGAGACCCCAAGGAGGGAACAATGGAAGGCTGCATCGGTCCCTAGCGCCTCCACTGGGCTTAGCCTTGTCACAGAAGGCCCTCTAAACCAGGGATAGCAGTGCAATTAAAAGTGAACAAGGGAAGGAACAAGGAAACAAAAAGGAACTTACAAAGCAAAATTTAAAAAAAAGAAAAAATGAAACCAACGAAGAGAGAAGATTTGTTTGACGCCGAGGCTTTAGTACAATGCAGGTCTGAAATTAAAACCAAGCAGCCGTGAGCAGTGCGAGCACCAGAGCAGCAATGCCAGCGAGAAGGAGGAAGAACGAGACCGAGCAGGGAGGCGAAGTCAAGAGCCCCCTTACCTGCAAGTCTGGGCCCAACTCCTTCCCCAGGGTCCCGATGGGGGAGTCCCGGGACACAGAAGTCACAGTGGAGAGGAAGCTGGATGACTCTGTGAGGTGGGACAAGGGCGACAGACCATCCACCATCCGGGTCATCTGCTCCAGGAAGGCTTGCAGCTCCTTCCTGAAAGCCTTCATCTTCACGTTGATGGTTTCCAACAAGTGGGGCTCGTTCTGGCTGCCCTCACCTTCACCTTGAACCCCAGGCGAGGCCAGTCCCCTCACCCGCAGGCCTGAATCATGGATGAAACCATCTGTGTCGGTGATGAGGCGCTCCACTGTCCGCTCAAGCCGCTGGGCCTCCTGCTTTATGGTCACCAGGCACTCGGTGTCCTCCCGGACCCTTAAGAGTTCTGCTGGGCACGGCTCACTCGCCTCTGAAGGCTTTCCACTTCCAAAACCTGAGGTCTTCTCGCATATGTCCTCTGAGTCACTCTCGCCACCAACAGGGCCTTCTCGCTTTGGCTGCGGCAAGCGACACTCCTCCCCGTCACTTTCTTTCTTGCCTGCATCGCTATCAGCGTCACTGTCTCGAGGACTCGGTGCATGCAGCCCCAGGTGTGCAGCAAGGTCGCACCGCTGGACATTGGACAGCAGCAGCCGGTTCTCAAACTGCAGCTTCAACACCTTCCCGCTCAGCTCATCAATCTGTAGCCTGGCTGACTTCAGCTCCTCCTGCAGGGGAACGCTGGACCCGGGACCCTTAGATACACTGTCCCCAAGCCACCCTGACGACTCCTGGTGAGGCTCAAACTTGAACTTGCTCAGCTCGTGAGTCAACTGCCGATTGTGGTCCTCGATCTCGGATATGGACCTCCTCAGCAGCTCGGCTTCTTCCTCCACAAACTGTAGGTGCCGGCGGAGCTCCGCGGAGGACTCCAGCGAGTCCCCGAAGGGTGAGGTAGGAATGCTTGGCACGTGGTCCCTGCCTGTTCCCCCCCGCTCATGCTGAACCCGCATGTCCTCCATCTCTGCTTTGAGGCCACGGTTTTCCACCTCTAGTTCCACGATCTTCCGGCCCAAGATGTTGGCTTCCTCCTCCACCAACTTCAGCCGCAGCTTGAGCTCTGCCTCCCGGGTGCTGGGGGGTCCACCAGCCTCCCCTGTGGGGAGGGGGCTGTCCACATCGCCATAGAGGGACTTGTATTTCTGCAGCTCCTGCTCCAACTCGTCCTTTTCCCGGCCTAGCTTGGCCATCTTCTTGCGCATCAGGGAGGCTTCCTCTTTGGCAAACTGAAGCTGGCATTTCAGATCCGCACTGTCATCCTGCCAGGCAAGAACAGCCCGAGGGAGGGTTATCTGGAAATACCAAACGCGTGTCTTATGATCCCTCACACCTCAACCCCAACACACACACAGAGGCACGCATGCATGCATGCATGCACACAGGCAAGCACGCACGCATTCACGAACGTCATTCTTCCTGTTGGTGCTGTTGGCTTCTGGAGAGACAGGAGCCGTGACAAAGCAGCAGTGAGCCCAGAGCCTTTGCAGATTGGGCCCTGGGAAGACCCATGATTTGCTGTTTTGTCAAGAAACTGAATTGATAGTTCTGGGGGAAATCGTGAACGTAAAAGCCACACAAGTTATACGTGAAGAAGGAGAAAGTTAAATGAAGTCCAACATGTGTCAGTAACATGGCCACCATCAGGACCCAGAAAAAAAAATCACCAAAATCCCTCATCCAAGCTGGTGACAGAGTTAATGGGATTCTGGGACTATATACATCTACCTTCAGCCACTATAAAGCCCTCATGTGTCTGACTGTCTGGAAGCTTCCACCAGGACAGGGAGGTTGGACGAGCGTTAAGCTGGAGCTGAGCTTGTCCATGGACTAGCTGAGGTACGTGAACTGGGGTAACTCATCTCCATGGACTAGCTGAGGTACGTGAACTGGGGTAACTCATCTCCCCTCTTGCATGTCTCCTTCCTCAAGTCCCCCAGAGTGACACAAGGACAGAACAGGGAGACAGTGAGCATCACAGAACATTGAAAGCTGAGGTCCTACGTAAGATCACACCCTGACACTGAGAGCACCCACAAGTGAAGACCCCGGGGCTCCCTGCTGAAGAAGAACCACTTCAGAGCCTTTTCTTCCGCCCTCTGTTCCAGTTGCTGCAACACTACAGGAAACTAAACACAGAGACCAAGCAAAGAAGCTAAGGGTTTACAAATCTGGGAAGTGGTTCTTAGCAGAATACCAGAGAATTCAGAGGGCTCCCAAGGCAGGTACTCGTGGCCCTTGCCTGACAGAAGTTAAAAAGTCAACTGCCTTTTCAGCCTGGATCCCCTTGAAGCAATCTGTACTACCTTGGTCTTAAGAAACTCTCTTATTCTTTGTGTTCAGTTAATAGGAACAGTGAATTTCACAAAGCAGCCCTGTTTGATTGGCCTCATAAATTCCAAAAGATTGACAGGGGCAGGGGTGATGTCTGCAAGGGCTCCCCCATCACATGACATCAGCTCTGAGACTTGCTGCTGCCCAGGCTGTCACCCATGTGATGGAACAAGTGAATCTTCCGTGTGTGACTGGCTGCTATGGTCCCTGCATGACTGGCTACAGTGCTCCCACCATGTGTGACCGATTGCCCTGTTGCACCATCCAGGAGGATTGATGACATTCTTTTTTTTTGTTGTTGTTGTTGTTTTTCGAGACAGAGTTTCTCTATAGCTTTGGAGCCTGTCGTGGAACTATCTCTTATAGACCAAGCTGGCCTCAAACTCACAAGATCTGCCTGCCTCTGCCTCTTGACTGCTGGGATTAAAGGCGTGTACCACCAGGACCGGCTGCTCTACTCTTTTAACCACTAGGCAAAAATGGGTTCATAGATTGTGGGATTGGACAAGACTTCCTCAGACAGGTCTTCATGCAAATTGTAAGGACACACTCGATCCTGACACTGACGAAGCAGTCCTGCTCCTCCCTCATTCATTCCTTCATCCATCCATTCCTTCATCCATCCATTCCTTCATCCATCCATTCCTTCATCCATTCATTCCTTCATCCATCTATTCCTTCATCCATCCATTCCTTCATCCATCCATTCCTTCATCCATCCATTCCTTCATCCATCCATTCCTTCATCCATTCATTCCTTCATCCATCTATTCCTTCATCCATCCATTCCTTCACTGTCCCTAAGTAGCAGTGATTGGCATACGTTTTTCAACAGCCCAGACTTCTCAGAACATTCTAAAGCAGAACAATGAAAATCAGTTTCCCAGCTTATTGCTAGACGAAGGTGCACATAGAATCCAAGCACACTGACAGGTCTCTGCTAAAAGAAAGCTACAGTACTTATCAATAGAGACAGACTGTAAATACTTTGTAACCTTTCTTTTAGGAGTTAAATGCAGGAACTTGAAGTACTCAGTCTATCTTTAACTGGGTAACCAGCGTGTGCCCACTGGCCAGAACCGCCCAAGTGACCCCGCTTCTACCTCCACACAGACAAACCCTTCAGGGGGACTACTGTTGAGAATGCCATTCAAGCACAGATACCATTCCATTCTCTGCCTGCCTCTAGCCTGAAGCTCAAGGAGGCCAGACCAAGAGAGGTGCAGGGTCATCTGCCGTAAACCACGTGAGGCCTTGGCATCAGAGGGCCAGGGAGGGTCCTGCCTGGCTCTGGAAGCAATTGCCTTGAAACAGGAGCCTAGATCAGGGTCTCTGCAATCTCTCCTGGGGCAGAGGTGAACTAAGTGACTGGGGAAGGGGAATCCCCGAAGGTTCGGAGACTGAATCTTACAAGTATCTACCAGCATCTGCTTATGCAAGCAGAGTGTCCTTGACCCCTGCAGTCACCTGCCTTCTAGAAAACCTGGACCTCACACTAATCTCCTCCATGTCATCCCCAGCACCACCGTCCCCATCTTAAGCCTAGACCAAGGGACAGTCACGGCAGCGATTCCACAAAGGGCTGGAAGGATGTCCAGTCTGCGGGCCACCCGAAGATTCATCACTGTCCAGTCTTCTTATCCTTGAAGAAAGAAACTATACAAACAGCAGGCGCTCTGACAAACGATGAAGCATGCTGCCAATTCCACCAACACCCATGCGCACTACAGGATCTGCCACCAGAACTACAGCAGGGAGCGGAGGGGAGGGACAGAGAGAACCTTGAAGCCGATAAATGAAGGAAGGATGTGAAGGAGTTGGTCTCCCTCCCCAATGTCACTGCAGCTGAAGCAGGATCCACACTACTCTGTGAGGTCCAGGAGAGAGAAGGAGGGGTCCCTCTACCCAAGGGAAGCTGAGCTTAGCCTGTTCTGAGGAGCAGCCCACTCCTAATGAGACAGGTTCAGCTCAAACAGCTGGCAGCTATGTTATTAGCTTGTAACCAGAGACATCTCCAGAACTCTGCCAAGACTCTCGCGGAGGGATCTAGGGAGAATCCTAAACTGGGAGTCACAAGCTTGAATTTCAGGAGCCCATGGATAGCTCCAGATCACAGTATGAAAGCACAAGTCAGACCCATCTTTCCAAGGGAAACTATTCCAACTATGGGCAGAAGGGGCGTGGGGTCAAAACACACGGGGACCAGCACCACCACCAGCAGCCGGAAAGGCTTGTCAAGCAACAAAAATATATCGCTGCTGGTATATATTCTTTGGCTTGCAAGTCTGCCATCTAGCCCGCACCCCAGCAGCCAACTGCCCATGTGCCTACCTTACGCCTTGGTGCCGGCTTCCTTTGGGTTTTGGTTACCGACCTGCAGTTCCCAGGGCGTTCCATTCCACCATTCTGCTGAACAGAAACTCCTTTCTCAATCACCCTGCAGACTGCATGGAGCAACTCCACACAGCACGGGTTGCTGGTGCACATGCCCAAGAATCTACAGCTCCTGTGCCTATCAAGTTATACCCGACCGCTTCATCAGTCAGCAATTGCACTTTGAGGAAAAAGCCCTTTGCTGGGCAAGAGACAGGGAACTAGAAAGATATTCTAAACCCAGAATACTAAAGACACCCAGCAGTGGGATGCCTTCAATTTTCCTGTGATCAATGGATTCTCAAATGGCATTTGGGGGAACTTGCGGGAGGATGAGAAATCAGTCTTGTGCTGAGTCCTCAGGTGACTCTGATTTTCTTGGGGACACGGAAACCAGGGTGTGGTAGTTTGGATGTTCCCCATAGTCTCCAGCATTTGAACACTTGGTCCCTAACTGATGCCACTGCTTGGTAAGACTTAGGAGGAAGTGCGTCACTGGGGGCAGGCTGTAGAGGGCTTCAGTCATCCAAGTTTGATCTCTCTACTTCCTGCCTGAGCTACAGGATGTGAGCTCTCAGCTTGCTGCTCCAGCAACCATGCCTGCCTGCTGACATGCTCCCACTACCTTGATGGTGGTGGACACTGGTCCTTCTGGAACCGTGAGTCCAAATAAACTCTTCCTTCCGCAAGTCGCCTTGGTCATAGTGTTCTTATCACAGCAATGGAAATGTAACTTGAGGGAATCAGAAACGGGGAGTTTCCAGGATGGTGTATATGAGCCCTTGAAGCCTCTTAGTAAGCCTGACTCACTGTATCCCTCTAATTACTGCTTGCTATTTTAGAGTCTGCTGAAACTATAGCAATAACACCTTTGTTCTCTTCAAACGCCTAATACTAAAAGCAATTTTAGAAAGAGAAAAAGAATCCAGAGGCAACTTCAAAAAAGCCAGACAGCCTTGAAGAATCCATACCCTGGATAAGAGGGCCAAACTTCCTCAGTTTTCCTGCTAGAATGCTTTGCTTTCCGGTAAATTGTTCATTGTTCAGCTACGTATTTAAAGCACACACATTCACAAAATAATGACATATAAATGAGCCAACCACCCAATGGTTGCATTGTGACACTAGGTGAATGACTGTGAAGGCCACAAAACTTTCTTTTTTTAAAAAAAAAAGGATAAAACAATATTTTTATTATTTCTTTTAAGGAGATGCAATCACTCCAACTGGTTATAGTTACTTTCAAACAAAACCTTAAATCTAAAGACAAGGCCTCATGTTTTTCCTATTTAGTTGTACAGGAAACTGATGTTTTAGGGATTCACAAAAATGAATTAGTAATTTCAAAAGTCCCAATGGTAAGCCATCTTCTTCTACAGGAGAGCAGGCACCAAATGATGAGGAAACTGTGAGGTGGGTGTGTAGACCCAGGGCGGGACACTTGCTTAATGCCCCCAACTGGGGTCCTGGCTCTGGTCTCCAGCATAACCCCCAGCTGTGGGGAGAAGCAGCATTCTGGAGTGTTCTCAGATCATGCTTCCAGCGTGTGGCTCTGTTGTTGTTGCTCTCTTGCCTGCTTCCTCATGACACTGTCTTGGACACAGCCCAGGCTAGCTTTAGACCTGCAATCCTCCTGCCTCCGCTTCCAGATTACAAGTGTGCACCACCATTCCCAACTTGCACTGTTACTTATATTCATGTCAATGGCTGTATTTCCCAATTACCGTAGTATGTTTGCCATAACTGAAAATATTATATTTTACCTCACAAATTTAAGATTATATTTATCAGATGATTACTCTGCAAAAAATTAGTTTTTATTTCAACTGAAGAGGGATGTTTTTGGGAAATGGCATCTCAAACTCATTTACTATTTAAAGCAATACGTTTATTACGACGTAAGCAAGCTCCACAGTGCTTTAGGCACGTACGGAAGGAAGCCTATGGGACGCAGGGAATGCTCAACATGTACTCCGTGAGCCCCCGCCACCTGGAGCGTCTGGGCTGCGCTCTTTTCTGCTTACAAATCCTAGCGGGACTAACGGGCTTTTAAAGAAACTTCAGGTTTCCCAACACATCTCTCGTATTTGAGCTTTTGACAGTGTGGTTGTGTTGTTTCAGGTTTTGGTTGGGTTTATTTTATAACTCTAAATTTTTAACTTTAGATATAAAAAGACATCTATGGATTCGAGTTTTGATCCAGCAAACCATCTCCACCGAGGCCACAGGGGTAGATGACGAGAAGGCCACACAACTTTCTGGCAGTTAGGAGAGCTGCCAGACCCTGGACTACACTTACTACGGTTTCCCACAAAACCAGTTTGTTCTCATTCCTAACGAGTCTGCAGGTTATCAGAGCGAGAGAGACAAAAAGACAGAGCTGTGGAGTGGTAAGAAAATGTTCACCCTAAGAAGATTGAGCGAAATCCAATGACTTGGCAGGTGATGTTTCTTTTAGTGTCCCAAAGGCAAAGAGGATTTTCAGAATGGGGTGGCTTCCTTCTTTGGGTTAGAGCTCTGGGATGAAAACCTCAGCTTACCTGGCTAGCAGCTTTCTTCTCTTTGTACATCTCCCGGCTGCCTCTTCTCTTCAGGGAACTCTGAAAAATATCCAAGCGTCGCTTTGTTACAGAGGGGTCGCACATGACAGCCGGCACTTGTCCCTCTTGGTGACTCTAGAGAAACAACACCCTCTTCGTGACACTTAAATGAGGTTGTGTGTGTTTGGTGAGTCTCTGAGGTACTATGGTGGTTCTAATTACTGTCGCTGGGGAGCAGTCCTTGGTTAATGCACAAAGTGGGCGGCTTCCATGAATTAACAGTGAAGAGAAGGCAGGAAGACAAACACAGGAAGTTTCAGAAAAAGATAGACAGTAGTTCTGAATGTGGCTTATTTCCTAATTATACTTTAACTACTATCAAAATTAATTCTTGTGTTCTCAATGGTCAGATTAAAAAGCAGAGGCTCTTATGGAGAAAACATAATCTAGGTTGCAATATTATTAACAACCTGATACCATTAAAGCAATGTCTTAAGGATATTATAAAGCTCTTGAGTTATTATTACAAAGTAGCCTTGGCTCATGTGTCTGCCTAGATTCCATATGGTCACTGCTCAGTCTGTGGATGGGATCTCCAGGATCCTGGAGAGACCAAACTCCATGGATGCTCAAGTATCTTAAATAAAATGCTGCAGTATTTGCATACGACCTATGAACATCCTGGCACACTTTGAATCATCTCTAGATTATTTATAATGGCTAGTATAATGTAAATACTATAAACAATTCTACACTATACTGTTTAGGTGGTGATAAGAAAAATATTCTATACACATACACGTTCTATACACATACAATTTTTTTTCAAATATTTTTAATATGCAGTTGGTTGACTATGTGGACTTGGAGTCCCAGTGAATACATCCCATTAGGGCCAGTTAGTGACGTCACAAGAGACCTCTCCCTGCTTCTAAGAGAAGCTGTAGCGAGTGATTGTGTGGGGTGGAGCCCAGCTGGCCAGCCTTTGCATCCCCTGGCACCATTAGAGTCTCCTGACAATCCTCTCCCTTCCTGGGCTGAGCTCAGGGGGTGGGGCGCCCTCCTGGGTTCTCTTGGCCTGCCTTGAGGTGAGCTTTGTCCTTTTGTTCCAGCATCACCATCACTGTAACTTTGGAAGGAGGCGCCTGTGTCTGTCACTCACGTCATCTTAGGTAGCTGCAGCCCCTGGTGGGCGACAGTGGTGCTCGCCCTGGCACTTGGGAGCCAGAGGCAGGCAGTTCTCTGAGTCTGAGGCCAGCCTGGTCTACAGAGCGAGCTCCTCCAGGACAGCCAGGGCAACACAGAGAAACCCTGTCTTGAAACCGAAACAAAACACAAAACAAGGAGGAGAAGCAGCAGCCTGCTGACTTCATTAACTCAGCACAGCTCCCACTTGAAGCAACTCCCTCTCTGATTACCAGGCCTTGCAGCTATTGTAGAGATTTCAGGTTAAAAAAATTCTAAGTATGTCTTAGCCTTTAAGAGGCTGGAGAAGAAAACCAGTAACTGAGATGGACAAAAATATCACAAAGGCTAGCCAAGGGGGCTGAGGCACAGTCTCTAAATGCTAGGTAGCTACAGGACTGGCTTGGTTTCCTTTCGAGTTTTTAGAGAAGGCAGGGTCGAACTACAAAGTGAACCGGTGTCCTGAAGCAGGGACATGGGGCCTGTCTTAGTCTGGGACTCGTTTTCCCACAGTTAGCAGGCTTTCCCAGGGTTTCATCTTCACTCTGCAGCTAAGGGGTCGGTTTACTACCATGAGAAGGTTGAGACCAACGCTTCTGTCGATTCTGTCTTGGAGAACTACAAACGGGTGGCAAGAAAGGCTCCTGGTCCTGCAGCTTTAGCGCAGGTAAGATAAATGCAGGCCCACGGTGGTGATAAAATGCATCCATGAGCCAAAGTCTGCCACAGAGAGCGACCCCGAGATTTTCCACAGTCTTCCGATAAGAGATGCTGAGTGTGCCAACAGAAAGAGAAATACGTAGATGTGAAATGAAAGCTAGAAGCAGAGGCAAAGTCTCTCCACTCTGATGCAGAATCCCTGGCTCATGGAGGATGGATTACATTCAGGGTGAGGCCTGCTGGCAGCAAGGACCCCATGGGTGGACTCCTTCAGTCCTGTGATCTAACAAACCACAGACTAGGCTGGGAATGAGATGGTGCAAGATACTAAATTCATAATGGCAACAAGAGTGGAAGCCACTACAAGGCTTAACATTCACCAGAAATCTGCAGAACCCACAAGAGGGCAAACATGGAATACTGGTGAGCAACAAACAGTAATGAAGGATGGCGTTCAGCAGGAAGACTTTATGCAATATAGACATTACCTTTCTTTATGAAGACAGTATCACTGTGCCCAAATCCGTCCCCCTGTGAGAATATGCAATGTATCTATACTGTAACTGGCACAGTGTGTGTGTGTGTGTGTGTGTGTGTGTGTGTGTGTGTGTATACTACATGATGTACTTTTGTATGTATATGTGAACATAGTCAGAATTTCTAAGGACTTAACAAAGTAATTCTAGAATTCACCTACAACAGGGTTGGCAAACTATAGCAGTGAGGCTGAATTAAACCACTTGATCTACAAGTGTGTTATGAGGTCACAGTCTGAGGATACAGATTCCATTCTTCCCTGGAAGGGCTTATGATGTGGGAGAATGGTCTGTATTCTGCCAATTATATTTTAAATAAATGCTGACTGGCCAGTAGCCAGGCAGGAAGTATAGGCGGGACAACCAGACAGGAAGTAGTGGTGGGTCAATGGGAACAGGAGAATTCTGGGAAGAAGGAAGCCCATTCCTCAGCAGTCCCAGACCAGACACAGAAGAAGCAAGATGTGACTGCCTCACTGAAAAAGGTACTGAGCCACATGGCTATCACAGGTAAGAATAATGGGCTAATATAAGTTATAAGAGTTAATAAGAGGCCTGAGCTAATGGGCCAATCAGTTTATAACTAATGTAGACTTCTATGTAATTTCTTTGGGACTTAACGATTGCAGGAACTGGACAGGAAGAAAACCCTGACAACAGTCAACCACCAGAAAATCAACTTCACATTCCTATTTAAAAACCAAAGTTTGTCAATCGAAATTGAATCTACTTAAGGTCTTTACATTTTGGGCTTACTGTGTACAAAATCAGGCAATCATTTGGGCTTTCTTATTTATTGGAGGATGGTGTGCATGCCATGGCACACATGTGTAGGTAAGAGAACAACTTGTGGGAGTCAGTTCTCTCCTTCCACCAGGTGGGTATCGGGGTTGGTCACCAGGCCGAACAGTAAGCAACACTGCCCACTGACCCATCTTGCCAGCTCAGTTATTTCAGCGCTCACGTCAATTATCAAGACTTCCTATTTTAAGCCAATTTCTTTCAGGTAATTTCAGAGCTGGCAAGGGTGGCTGCTAAAGCTTCAAGTGTGAACTGTTAGTGAGAGGAGGCAAGCAGAAATGAGTACACTGTAAACTGAGTCAGTGCGGGAGCCTGGTGCAGAAGCAGGCTCCTGCTCTCGGAAGCCTGTGGACTCTAATTACTTAGAAAGCTTATCTTGTGGGTTTTTAAAAAATTATTTGGCACACACAGAAACATCAGATTGAGACATGAGGGTGCGGTGGTAAAAATACCCCAACAACAAGAAAGAAGAAAGGGCTCACTTCCGTCCTTGATTCCATATTATAACCCATCATTGTGGGGAAGTCAAGGCACAAACCTCAAGCACCCACAGTCAAGAGAGAAAAGGTTCACCTACTTTGTGCTCAGCTCAATTTCTCCCATGCCTAGGAAGTGAAAACGGAGCTGGGTTATTCCGCATCGATTAATTTAATTAGGACAACCAACCCCATACGGACAATCCCCCACTGAGGATTGTCTCATGTAATTCTGGGTTTTGTGAAGTCGATAATTAAAGCGAACCATCACAGGAGATCGAAGTGTCTGCTCCTTCCAAGGTTACGGGAACAAAGATCCTATTAGTTTTCATCCCAGGGCTGAGATGTGGAAAGAAGGTGGTGGCCAGCCTGTCTGTCACACAGTGTGCCCTGGCTGAAGCCTGTCACCTTTTTCCTCCTCTTCACCTGAACTCGTTACTCCTCTGTGGCTGTGACAAAATGTCATCACCAAAAACAACTTAAAGAGCTTATCTTGTGCCGGGCTGTGGTGGCGCACGCCTTTAATCCCAGCACTCGGGAGGCAGGGACAGGTGGATCTCTGTGAGTTCAAGGTTTGATCTACAGAGTGAACTCCAAGGCAGGTAACAAAGCTACAGAGAAACCCTGTCTCGAGGAGAAAAAAAAAGGGGGATTATTTTGGCCTCTAGTTCCAAAGGGCTAGAGTCCACAATGGCGGGGAAAGCCGGGCATGCTGGTTGGAACAGGAACCTGGATGGTTATGGTTCCATTTACACAGAGAAATCAGAGAGGGGGAACAGGAAATGGGTGGGGCGATTAACCCTGACCACCTGCCCCCCAGTAAAGCACTTCCTCTAGCAAGGCTCCACCTCCCAAAGGTGACATTACCTCCTCCCACAGCATCAACAACTGAGGATTAAGTGTTTAAATACATGAGCCAATGGAAGACAGTTCTCTTCCAAACCACCACATGGAAGACAGTAACTGCAGGGGTCCAGGACATACAACCCCCTCTTAGCTGTAGCGCAGAAAAATACCCCTTTCCTCGGTCCTCTCAAAAGGACAAGGATGATCTTTTATCAACTGCCCTTCGTTGGGCACTTAGAATCGGGCAACCTTTTTCATATTACAAGTCCTCCATTACACGTCTGTCATGGCTAAATCCTTGTCTCCTCCCAGCTCCTATGTGGAAGCCCCTAAGATCCCTGTGACGTTGTGAGGAAAGAAGGTCTCTGGGAGATAACTGGGTCTGGTGAGTCCTGGGGTGGAGCCCCATAATGGACCAATGTCATCCTAAGAGAAAAAGACACCAGTGCTTCTTCTGTGTACTCTAGAATGAGCCTCCGAGGATGCAGCCTCTGCAAGCCGCCAAGGAGCCTTGGGTAGAGCTCAGCCATGCTAACGCTCTGACCCTGGACTCAAAGATTCCAAAACTTAGAGATCTGTTGGTTAAGTCAGGGTTTTCTGGAGGCTTTTTCTATTCCTGGTATCTTTGTGCCGGACAAATTTTCATGCGCCTTCAATCACTAGCTATATGGAATATGACTATAAAACACTCAGCGGTAATAAATAATAAAGAAATGTATCTAAAAATAATTCTGCTAGACACAGAATTTTCCCATCTATTAAAGATTAAGGCAATGCATTCTAATGTGGTGCCTTTCTTGTTTACTTCTCATAATGAGCGACATCTTGACTGAGTATTTGGCAGTACAGGATGTAAAACATCTTCAACATTTTTCATAGTTGATCAATATTTTGATTCCATGATTGTCAATACTAAGAACACCACTTGGCATGAATATGTAGTAAAAATAAAAAAGCAGAAGTATATTTAGAGCCTTTTCAGAAATGGCTGGAAATTCTATCCCATTCTCAAGGCAAATTCATCAAAAAAAAATTTTTTTATAAAACTCAAGTCAGCAACTTAGACAACAATCTTTAAAAATGAAACATTTTAACACAATATAATCCTAAATTATGCTAACATGAACTAACATGCCAAGGAATGATGGTAAGAAAACATAAAATTTTTACTTGTGTAACTAAACCATTATGTTCTTACAAGAGCTGATTTTCTCTTTCAGAAAAAAGAAAAAGGAAAGAAAGAAAGAAAGAAAGAAAGAAAGAAAGAAAGAAAGAAAGACAGACCCTGAAATTCCCAACACAACCTGATCCACAGAGTCTGAGGCAGCGTCCTCTGGTGTCAGGAGACGTGAGGACATGCACTGTGAAAATGCACATGGTAGGTGTTCAGCATGAGGTAACAGTGAAGCCACATGACAAGTGAGGGCCCTGCCAGATATGGGGTTGTGAGCCCGAGTTTAAGAAGCTCCGGTGTACACTACCCAGCCTGGGACATTTTGTTACAGTAGCCTAAGCTAACACTACCACCTGGAGCTGAATGACAGAGAGGAAGGGGAATGGATCAGCGCTGACAAACTGAAGTCAGATGATGTTGAGACACTCATACTAGGGTCACAAGATTTGGGACATCACCCTATGTTCTTGGTCCTGGTTCTCTGGTTGGTAGAGCACCTTCCAAGGATCACATAGTCTCAATTTCCCAGAGTTTAGCTATTTTTTTCTTTTTATTTTCTGAGCCTCTGTCATGTTTTCTCACCTTCACCCCTCCCCGAAAAGTCTTTCCTTCCTCCAGCCAAGAAGCCCAAAGAGCTGTCCTGCGAAGCCACCCCACTGCCGAGGCTCTCGTGCACAGCTATGAAAATGCGCTTCTCGGCACTCTGGAGGCTTCTGAAAGATCTGAGCTGCAGACAGCACACATCCTTATTTGGAAAAGTCAGTCAGAAAACTGTCATCAGCAGGCAAAAATACCCGAAAGTCAGAGGGGAATTATATTCAGACACACTGGGCTGATGAAAAGTAGAACAACAGGAGCCCATTCCCAATGGCCAAAACCTGAAGAGGTGAAAAGGGACAGACAGGGACAATGGCCTGTCAAAAGCCACAATGCCCATGGCCACAAGGTCCATGGATGGACACGGAACACCCACTAAGTACACCCAACCTATTAAATACAATTTTCCCCCAGGGAACTCAGTGATAAGGATGGCAGGACAGGGCACATGCAACCTTGAGGATCAGGACCCACCAATGCCCTGTACTATACGAGTTGGTTTAATAATTCATTTCACACCCTATAGACATGTATCTTGAAACCAATTTATTAAAGATTGCTTGGAAATGTACTGCCAAACAATATCCAATAAACTGAAGGTAACAACAGTAAATTATACATGAAGAAAAATGAGAAGCTATGGTCACTATAAAATCTTAAGGACGATTCATGCAAAGCAAAGTATCCCCCTAAACTGTAAGAACACCAACTCTTCATGAGGACACAATCACATGGGAATCAATGTCACCACCAAGCATGGTACAAAATAACCAATCAGAATCTGGTTTTCAGAAACCCTGACTTATTCCTTTAGTAGAGAATTGATAAGCAGCCCTTGCCTGGTGATAAAAGTTGGAAAATCATGCCAACTGCCTGAAGATAAAGCTCTCTCTTTGAGCACAATTTGTCTCTGGGAAGAGTTGGCTGTGGTGGCACTTGCTAATACTCCCACAACTCAGAAGGTTGTGGGAGTTGTAAAAAATCCTTTACAAAGGAGGATCAAGGTATAAGCCAGCCTGGACTACACAAGGAGACACAGTCTTGAAAAAAAAAAACAAAATCAAAACAAAACAAAAAAGCAATCTGCCTCTTCTGCCTCCACCTCTGCCTCTGTCCTCCCTGATTTATCACAATTTTCCTTAGTTATGATAAGAGATAAATTAGATATGAAACTTAAGACTCACAAAGAAATATTATAACTGTAATTCTTGTTTGATACCTATTTTGTATATGTAGTTTTACTATGTTAAGGTTAAAACCTTCCTTTTTATTTAGACAGAAAGGGGGAGATGATGTGGGATGGCCCTTTGTATATGAATAAAGCTACTTTGGTCTATGGCAGGGCAGAATGCAGCCAGGCTGGAAGAGATATATAGAGAGAGTAGACAGAGTCAGAAGAGACGCCATGTAGCTGCCAAAGGAGAAGGACCCGGAACCTTTCTGGTAGGCCACAGCCTCATGACAATACACAGATTAATAGAAATGGGTTAATTCAAGATGTAGGGTCTAGCTAGAAATATGCCTGAGTCATTGGCTGCCAAACAGTATCGTAATTAATATAGTTTCTGCATGATTATTTGGGTCTGGGGGCGGGGACAGGAAAGAAAGAGCAGTCTTCACCTACAAAATGGCACCCATACGTTTGGGGCTAATCCACGTGGTCATTCACATGCTTCAAGTCTGAGTGCTTGTATTCCCGCTCAGGTTTAGGAGGAAAGTAGCTAAGAGTATACCTGCCTACCGCTCGGCACCCTCGCCTGGAAAAGCAGCTGGATCAGGTCTGTTAAGAGTGCACAGGCAGGAAAGCATTGCGGATTCCCACCACCATACACAGAGACATTCCAGGCCGTGCAGCACACAGATTTAGCTTTTACTTAGACAAAAAGAGTTTATGTACTGCATGGTGCTTCCCAGAGTTGAGGTGGTGAGTGCAGTTCCCACCCAGCAGTGCGAGACCTGGCTGTAAACGTACCTCCGCCATATTGAAAGGCCAAGAGAAATGGAGCCAGCATCAAGGCTGCTGCAACCACACTGCTTACCATTTTAAAGCTTCTTGCTAGAAAAGGATTTCAGATACACAATAGACAGATTCAGACATAAAAGACCTCTAAACGAGACAGTGTGTTTCAAATGTACGTAGGCTTGGGAGAGAGAGGAAAAAGAGTAAAAACAGTTATAAAAAGAAGTAAAGTCTTTAAAGAGAGAGTAAAAGTAATATAAAGGAGTACAGACAGTCATAAATTAAAGGAGTAAAGAAAAATAAGTCATATAAAGATGGAAAATACACAGAGAATCTGCATTATGCATATTATTGTGTTTTCTTTGAAATTTTTTTTTTTTTTTTTTTTTTTTTTTTTGCTGCAGAGAGACTCTACCAGGGAACTCCCACAGCTGATAAACACCTTCAGTAATGTGGCAGGATACAAGATCAACTCAAAAAAATCAGTAGCCCTCCTATATACAAATGATAAAGAAACTGAGAAAGAAATCAGAGAAACATCACCCTTCACAATAGCCAAAAATCACATAAAATATCTTGGGGTAACACTAATCAAAGAAGTGAAAGACTTGTTCAAAAAGAACTTTAAGTCTTTGAAGAAAGAAATTGAAGATACCAGGAAATATAAAAATCTCCCATGCTCTTGGATAGGGAAGAACAACATAATAAAAATGACAATCCTACCAAAAGCAATCTACAGATTCAATGCAATCCCCATCATAATCCCAACACAATTCTTGACAGAACTTGAAAAAACAATACTCAACTTCATATGAAAAAACAAAAAAACCAGAATAGCCAAAGCAATCCTGTACAATAAAGAAACTTCCGGAGGCATCACCATCCAGATGCATTGTGACAAGAAAAACAATTGTTTTCACTTAGTTTCCAAACACAAAAGTACATGAAGTTGTGAGCAACATTTGGTAGTGTTTTATAACCATCAATCACAATGCTCTAATTCGACTTAGGGTATCGTTTTAATTAGTGTCTTGCTGCCATGATAAAAAATCCTTTACAAAAAGCAATCTAAGGGCACATGGGTTTATTTTGACTCCATCACGGTACAGAAGTCACGGTCACCAGTGGCTGAAGGTGACTATGGTCACACTGTTTACAGTCTGGAAACAGAGGAGGAGAAAAACTCTGCCTTGCTAGCTTCTGCAGTCCAGGACCAAGCCAGCAGGAATGAGTGGTGGCACCTCCTTCCTTTGGGGTGGGTCTTCCTGCTCCACTTAGCCTAATCAAGACAAACCTCCCAGGACTGGCCAAAGGCTATATAATCTGAGCAATCCCTCTCAGATGAGTGTCCATGGGCTTGTCCCATGGGTGAGCCTATATTCTGAAACCTTGACAGTCAATATTCGCAATCGAAGGTAGCAGCCCAGATAATCGAGTAAACTGTGAGACTCATAGCCATCACATTTGTTGTTAAAACTCAATGAGTAAAATAAGCCAAGACCTGTGCATTTCAGTAAAGGAAACCATCTCTAATTAACAATGTATATTTAGGGGGAAGTCTGTAATTTATTTTCAAGTGCACCAAAAATAGCTAGCTAGCTAGCTAGACAGATAGATAGGGCAAATCAACAGATGAGATAAACCAAGTGTGCCAAAATCTCAATGTACACTGTAAGTGAGGGGAATAAAGGTGTTAACTATAAAGTTAGGTTTACCAAATGTTTGAAAATGTTCATGATAGCTGGGTGGTGGTGGCACATGCCTTTAATTCCAGTACTCAAGGAAGCAGATGGATCTCTGATATAGGAGGTCCTTCTGTATTTTTGTTGTTTTTATTGGTTAAATAAAGAGACTGCCTTGGCCTTTTGATAGGGTAGCCCTTAGGTGGGTGGGGTAGACAGAACAAAAGGCTGGGAGAGAAAAGGCAATGTGGCAGATGCCATGTTTCTCCGGCCCAAGATGGACACTGGTTAGACTCATGATACACAGTTCACTAGATATGGGTTAGTTTAAGATGTAAGAGTTGGCCAAGAAGAGGCTAAAACTAATGGGCCAGGCAGTCATTTAATAAATATAGTTTCTGTGTAATTATTTCGAATATAAACTAACCAGGCGCCGGGAATGCTCTCCTCCTTACTACAGATCTCTGTAAGTTCAAGGCCAGGCCAGCCTGGTTTACAGAGTGAGTTCCAGGAAAGCCAGGACTGTTACACAGAGAAACCCTGTCTCAAAAAACAAAGCAAAAAAAAAAAAAAAGAAAGAAAGAAAGAAAAAGACAACATTTATGATAAAATAGGAGGAAAAGATTAGATGTGTAAGTTTTTAAGGTCACTGAAAACAGCATAATGTTGCACAACCATTAAAATGATTATTACAAATATTTAGAGACATGAAAACTTTTTATATAATCTTGCTCTTTTCAGTGTAAACTAAAAGCCAAAAAAAAGATACATTTGTCTTGAAAATGTTTTATGCTAATACACTTGTAAAATGCCAACATGGGGGCCTGGAAAGCTGCTTCCACACTTAAGAACACTTGTTGCTTTTCCTGAGGATCCTGGTTCAATTCACAGCACGCACACGGCTTCACACAACCATCAGTAACTCCATCCTGCCCCTGGGTATCTGATGCCCTCTTCTGACCTTTGTGGTACCAGGCACACATGTGGTGCACAGGCACACGGACAGGATAAACACTCATGTACATAAAACAGTAAAACAAATCTTTTAAAAATGCTAAAAGCTACTTGTCAATGAGTAGCAGAATTATGAGTGACTACAGATTTTTAAAAATTCCCTTAAAAAGTCAAAATTCATAGATGTTCTTCGAGGCACAATGGTATTATATCCTGATAAATACATGGTAGGTAGAAAATATTTCACTTAAAAAAAAAAAAACGCTTTTTTTCCTCTACCAAACAGCACAGCTAGCAGCACGACACGCGGAAGGAGCTGGTGACTTCCACTCATGCCCACAGCTGACTGGAGCTGCTGTCTAGCACAGTACGAGAAGATGGTACCTGCATCCAACACCGCTAGTCCAGAAAAGATCAAAACCCTGAGGACAGCTTCTCCTGAATTCACACCGTTTTTGCAACACTGCAAAGCTGGTAACTCCTGAGTCAAAACCCTTTAGTCAGGGATGATCTATATTATTCTTTCGAATCAGGAAAGATTGCTATTTTAAGGATAATTTAACCAAACATTCAACATACTAATTAATAAGCCTTTGTTCACCCACCTACCAGGGCTGGGTGAGACTGAGGGGCCCTGAGCCTCACACCATGCAGAAATCAACAGGAAATTAAACAGTATTAAGATTAGCTAGCTCTGTGTGGCTCTCCAGATAAGATTAGCTAGCTCTGTGTGGCTGGGGCCCCTAATGGCCATCGTTGCAAAGGGCACCACAGGGTCTAATGAACACTTGGGGCTAAAAAACGGAAGTCCCAGTCTCTAATCGCCTTCCTGGGCTCAGCATTTCCTATCTGGAGGCTACCCTACTGGGTGAAAGTATAACGTCCATGTGACTTACTGACCCAAATCTGCGCAGATCCCTGTTATCTAGAGTCACAGCCTGGTTTCATTAATCATCCACCATGCTGCTCAAACACTGGCCTGGCTGGCACCGCACAGAAAAGCCATTCCAGTTCTAAGGGCAAATCTCCAGCAATCCTTGTCTCCAGGCAGTGGCTGCCTAGATCCTTGCCTCCAAGCATTTACTAAGGCGTATATCCCAAATGATGTGTGGGAGGTGGGGGTTGGGAGAGCTTGCCCCGTGGATTTATGATTCTTGTGGACCAGAAGGTTTCTCTGTTCTCCATGCCTCCATGTTGTCTGAGAATTCTAAGTGATTTAATTATGCAAAGGCAGTAACTGGACTACAGGGGAGGGGCAGGATGTGTACAAAGCCCCAAGAGACCACGGTGCAGCTCTGATGCAGGGGACATGCTGCCCAGACCTGGTAAGAGCTAGGAACAATCCTGTGCCCAGTGAAAGGCAGCCTGGGAGCAGAAGGGTTTCAAGAGCAAGAGCTGCCCCACGGGCTAAGGATGGGTGGGGCACTGAACAGACAGCGGGGCTGCAGCAGCTGGCCCTCAGCTGTCTTGCCCATGCCTTGATGAGGGAGACAGCCAGGAAAGGACTGCACTGGAGCAGCCTTCTATGGAGGCACAAAACAGCCTCAGCTTTATGTGGTGAATATCAAAGAAGGCAGTTTCACTATCTCTGGGGCTGAGTGCCCTTATTTAAGAAAATGTTCTTAAATACTCCAAACCACGATCATTTCTGCTACTGTATTATATTTATGAGACAGAATATCTCACAACTTGAAAGCATGGTCAGCGGCCAGATCAGATATTTCCAATGCAGCCCCTCAATAGCTAATTGAGAGAGCCATGATTTGAGCCACCGTTATCTGCTAGACCCCCACTTGGGGAACCAAGGGCTCCAGTCTCAGATGCTATGACACCACAACAGAGCCCAGAAAGCATCCTTCCAGCAGCCTGGCAGCACTGAGCAAGCTGCCACAGCTGGTGTCTTGCTGAGGATGCAGCAAGGTGGACCAACTAACAAGGCAGAAACCAAGCAGACAGGGTCAGAAGTGGCCTCACCATACATTCAATGCAATGCCCATCAAAATCCCAGCAAAACTCTTCAAAGACCTCGAAAGAACAGTACTCAACTTCATATGGAAAAGAAAAAAAAAAAAACAGGATAGCCGAAACAATCCTGTACAATAAAAGAACTTCTGGAGGCATCACAATCCCTGAGCTACAGTACTGTAAACAGCCTGGTATTGGCATAAGAACAGACAGGAGGACCAATGGAACCGAATAGAAGACCCAGATATCAATCCACACATCTTCGAACACCTGATCTTTGATAAAGAAGCAAAAAATATCAAATGGGAAAAAAAAGCATATTTAACAAGTGATGCTGGCATAACTGGATATCAACATGTACAAGAATGAAAATAAACCCATATCTATCACCATGCACAAAACTCAAGTCCAAATGGATCAAAGACCTCAGCATAAAGCCAGCCACACTGAACTTTATAAAAGAGAAAGTGGGAAATACACTTGAACGCATTGGCATAGGGAACCACTTAGTAAATATAACCCCAGCAGCACAGACACTGAGAGAAACAATTAATAAATGGGACCTCCTGAAACCAAAAACCTTCCGTAAAGCAAAGGACATGGTCAACAAGACAAAACGACGGCTTACAGAATGGGAAAAGATCTTCACTAACCCCACATCAGACAGAGGTCTGATCTCCAAAATATACAAAGAACTCAAGAGATTGAACACCAAAAGATCACATAATCCAATAAAAAAAAATGGAGCACAGACCTAAACAGAGAACTCTCAACAGAGGAATCTAAAATGGCTGAAAGACACTTAAGGAAATGTTCAACATCCTTAGTCATCAGAGAAATGCAAATCAGAACAACTCTGAGATTCCATCTTACACCTGTAAGAATGGCCAAGATCAAAAACACTGATGACAACTTATGCTGGAGAGGTTGTGGGGAAAAGGGAACACTTCTGCATTGCTGGTGGGAATGCAAGCTGGTACAACCCCTTTGGATGTCAGTGTGGCAATTTCTTAGAGGATTAGGAAACAACCTTCCTCAAGAACCAGTAATACCACTTTTGGGTATATATCCAAAGGATGCTCAATCGTGCCACAAGGACATGTGCTCAACTATGTTCATAGCAGCTTTGTTTGTCATAGCCACAACCTGGAAACAACCTAAATGCCCCTCAACTGAAGAATGGATAAGAAAAATGTGGTACATTTACACAATGGAATACTACACAGCAGAAAAAATAATGACCAAATTTTGCAGGAAAATGGATGGAGCTAGAAAACATTATTTTGAGTGAGGTAACCCAGACCCAGAAAGACAATTATCACATGTACTCACTCATAGGTGGTTTTTAAACATAAAGCAAAGAAAACCAGCCTACAAACCACAATCCCAGAGAACTTAGACAACAATGCGGACACTAAGAGAGACTTACATAGATCTAATCTACATGGGAAGTGGGAAGTAGAAAGTAGAAAAAGACAAGATCTCCTGAGTAAATTGGGAGCAAAGGGACCTTGGGGGAGGGTTAAAGGGGGGAGGGGAGAGGCATGGAGGGGAGCAGAGAAAAATGTAGAGCTCAATAAATATCAATTAAAAATGTATATAAAAAAGAAGTGGGCTCATCAGATACAATTCTGTGTACACTTCTGTTGAAATTCAGGGCTGTGGTGCTCAGAGCTGTGCTTGTGTGCATGTCCACGGGGGTGGGGCAGATATACCTGTTCCCTATGCAGCTTTACTTGGGGGCTTCTAAACGACATCAAACCTATTACTAGCTCCACCACTGCTGTGGTGAGGCCATGATCAAGGTAAGCCATAGAAAAATCCATTGGAGCTTACAGTTCTGGGGGTTAGAGCCTTTGATCATCACGGCAAGGAAGGAGGGACTCGAACAGGTAGGCATGGTGCTGGAACAGCAGCTCGGAGCGCATGTCTTGAGACAACAACCATATGTCAGAAGGAACTGAGAAATAGCATGGACTTTTGAAACTCAAAGCCCACCCCTAGTGTCACAACTCCTTCCACAAGGCCACACCTCCTAATCCTTCCCAAACAGTTCCATCACTGGGGACCAAGTATTCCAATACATGAGCCTAAGGGAGTCATAACCTCCACAACACTTTGATGGGGACTTCCTTATTTATGATTGGGAATAACAGCAATGACTGGCCCTGAGTGTGGCGGTGAATATCCCAGCACACTAAAGGAAGAGGCAGAGGTATCTCTGTGAGTTTGAGGCTAGCCTGGTCTACATAGGGAGTTCTAGACCAGCCAGTGATAGTGACTCTCTCAAAAACAAGCAAGTAATAGCAATAACCACCTTAGAGAAAGGGTTCCTGTAGGGATGGAGCATAGTCATGTGCTTAATAAATGACAACCACAGTAAGAAAGACTTAGGGTAAAACCAATTATGTCTTTTCTTGGTTAGAATTTTAAGTGTTCATCAAAAAAAAAAATTAAGCACAGGAAAAGAGCCACTATGAATCACTCTCACTTTCCTCTCTCTAGGAGAAACCAATGTTCAGAAAAAAAGCGTTCTCCGTCCTGCACAGGAGTGTACAGTTGGAGGACAGACTTCGACTCTGTGGGTTCCCGTGTGCTCTTTCTGGGCAATCTGGAGCAGTGCTCCACAGTTCACATGCTGTCTTGTTGGGGAAATGTCTTACTATTATTGCCTGCTCATACTCGCAGGAGAGATTTTAACAGCACAACACTCCCACAACAAGGAAGACATTGCTTCCACCACCACCGGAGGTAAGTAGGTCAGTCTTTGAACAACGCTGCTAAGTACAGGCGAGAGCCAACGGGAGCAGTGATTTCACACACGATTTATGGGAGATGTCAAACCACTAGAATACAAGTTACAACAACGTTCTCTCCCTACTGTCTGATCCTAACTACCGGACGGGAAAGTATTGGCTCTTCTTCAACATATTAAAATAAAATGAGCAGGAAGATGGGCACCTTCTAAATTAATCAGCTTTGTGGGAATTCTGGGCTGGGATGGCTCCAGAGGACAGCTCCAAACAGCCTTGTCTCTGCCCCCAAGGCATCCCTCCCATGGCCCCGCCTCTCTCTCGGGCATTTTTTACCAACTCCTTTCTTTCCAATCCTCTGACCATTTCCGGGTTTCCATTTTTTCTTCTCCAAAACTGAAAACCAGACTTGAGCAGCTCGGCCTCTTTCACAAGGCTGCCCCTTCACATGGGACAAGCGTCTCCTGTTTTGTTCTAAATAATAGAATCGACAATTAATGGAGCTGTGGATTAGTATTCCAGAGTGGAGGATTTCTGTGAGTAGCTGGCCAAGTCTCTTCAGGCTGCAGAACGTATGGATTTCTTAGGTACCTCCGAAAAAATTAACAAAACGGAGAAGGAAGAGAAAGAACGGAAAAGCTGAAACGCAGGCAGAAGGCTGAGGGGCTGCCTTCCCATCTGTTTTCTCGTGCTGTCTCTGTAGATCCTAGACACTGTGCTTTCTGTCACCTATGGGTGACGCTTCTTTTCCACATGGCCACCATCACTACTGCTCAATTCTCTGTCACTTTTGGGCCCCTGGAGGCCTACTCTGCAGCCTCACTGACATCTGTCCTCTGTCAGCACTGACCCCTCTCTCTGTTCCCTCCACGTGTGTACGCCCAGTTACCACACGTCGTCCTTTCTTCCTTCTCTCCACAGCCTGAGGAGGCCCTGATCATATGGACTCCTTCTAGAAAGCCTCCACACTAGGAGCCTCCCCGTGGTGCGGCTCCCTTCAGTCAACCCTGAGGTATCTAATAACATGGTGGCTTGGGGAGGCCACAGTGACACCTCTACTCTTTCATTAATGTATCCAGAGGGCTGGGGGGAGGGGAGTCGGTGCCCACCTGCATGGGCAGAGGCCAGGAGGTGGTGTCTGGTGTCCTGATCTATCAGGCTCCACCTTACTCCCTTGAGAATTGTGATTGTTCCACGAGCACCTTCCCCACTGGACCATCTCCCTGCTCCCTCCCATCTGCTTTACTTTCATTATTAACTAAATCTGCTCACTGATAATTTCACTTACGTGTACGGTGCGTTCCGATCACTCTCACGCCCACCAAGCCCTACTCTCCCTACAAACCTCTTCTCTATAGTCCTTTTTGTTTTGTTTTGTAAGCCACTGAGTTTAAATAGGGCCGTCTCTGACTACCCACTGGAGTCTGAAGGCCTCACTAAGGGCTTTGCAAGTGAAGACTCCCCTCTCCAAGAATCTAGTTTAGCAGGGAACAGTAGGACCCCATAAACAACGCCCCATATCCATGACTGACTGTTGACGGGGCACTGTGTAAAGGTCCGGTGTAGCTGCTGTTGTGTGTGACTACAATGGCTGTGTCATCCCCAGAAGATGGCACGTGGTTGCCTTTCTCCCCTTCTTTGAGCTTTTGCGTTCTTTCTCCTCCTTTTTCCATAATACTCCCTAAGACTTAGTGGGGAAGGTATGAATGCGGCTCTGGGCTGGGCACTCACCGTCGCTTATTCTCAGGACCAAGCAGCCATGAGTCGTCTTCTGCTCTGCATCTACTTTTAATGTCACCTATGCACCCGCAATATGGCTACCTCTCTGGTTAGAGGTACACACTCCATGCTGTGCAGGCCTTGCAGATCGACATAGGGGCGTGTTACCTATGGGGACTGTGCAATGCAATGTGCCCATTCTGCTAGTCACCAAATGTGTCCTTATACATTCTCCCTAAAAAAAAATCACAACGCACAGAAAGCTTTTCAAAACAATGATTATCAGGGACTCAAACAGATAATAACACACCAATGTTCCAATCACACGGCAGCAGCAAATGGTGAATATACCCAACTGTCTGTCAAAAGATGGGTGAATAGCCACAATGTGGTGCAGACCTATGTTGGACTTCCCGGACAGAAAGAAGAAAGCAATTCTGCTGTGAGACAGAAACAGGCACAAATACTATATGATTGTACTAGGACGCTACACCTAGAATACACAAATTCACAGAGACAGAGAAGAAAGCAGGGTTAGCTCTGGCTGGTAACCAATGGTATTGCTTAAGAGGTGTGGAACCCCTCTCTGGGATTATAAAGATGTTCAGGAGACAGCAGTGATAGCTGCTTGCCACTGAGAGAAAAGCCATTCAATTGTGTGCTTAACCAGAGTTAGATGGCGACTTGTATGTTGTCTATATTTACTATAATAAAAAATATAATTAGACCCAGATTGGTCTGCTTTCAGAGTTTGAAAGGCACACCCACCACTCTCATACGGGTTCCGCGGCTGAATCTGGGGTGTCACCATGGACCCTTGTGATTTACTGCACTTGCCCCTTGCACAAAGCTATATGTTCCCTATTCTCTCCTTTTATGGCCTCACAGCTAAGATTAGCCAGCTCTGTTTTCAATCTGTAAAACCCATGCTGGAGCGGGCCCACACTGTTTATAAACGTAGTGAAGGCAGCTTTTAAACACACCAAAGCTTCGGCAAGAGTTTTCTCCAATGGCTTTTTGTTTTTTAATGTTAATATGTTTTTTATAACTTGTATTTTCTTCTACCTCCTCTACTGATACTTCAGGGCTGTCTGTTCTAATAAGCTACTGTAGGATGCTTCCTTCCTAAGTAAATAATTTCTCTCTCACTCACGAAAAGGGATTTCTAAAATTTACTTTAAAAAAAAAAAAACTAGTGGTAGAAATTTTGATCCTTCACAGAGTTATTAAAGCTGAAGAGCTGCTGGAAAGACATGCTTTACACTCAAGAAAATGCCTTCTGCAGTGTCTCCTGCGGGTGTTTTATATGGACACGCTCACATGTGCACACACGCACGCACACACACGCTTGCAAACACAACACTGTCTCCTGGAAATATGGGAGAAAAACGACAGGCACAGAAGGAGCTGGAAAGATCGGGGGTAAGAAAACAGGGACCTAAATCAGGAAATCTCTGAGTCTCATCTTTGCCTCTTAGCACAGTTCTAGCATGTGCTCTCCCACCCCTAAACTAAAGGAGAATGTTGGAAAAGCAGAGCAGACGACAGCACACACATCAAAGGACTGTCACACAGAACGGCAGGAGAGTTGGAGCACGCGTGGATTCTATTCTGTGTCTGGTCACTTATTCTTTTAGAGTTGAAGTATCCCCTTGTCATACAGGAGGCAGATATTACTCTCATGTCAAAGTATAGAAAGAAGCTTGCTGCCTTACAGCCAGATTTTGAGCTCCTCCCTTGGGAGTGCAAGTCTCCCCACAACCCCACACGGCCTCTCATAGCTGAGAACTCTAGGGGAAGACAAACCCAAGGCCTTGAATGGATGGCTACTTCTGTGCTGACAGCACTCAGGGTCTGGATGAACAACTGGGGTCAGCCCAGATTCCAGAGGATGAATGTATGAATGATGAGTGTATGATGCTGTGACTTGGTCACTTTGGGGGGCTCCAAAGAGGGTGAGTTGGGAGCTATGCACTCCTTATACAACCAGAGAGGCTCCATTCCATCTGGGTTTTAGGATGGAAGAAAGGATACCCGCGTAGGTCCACAGCACTGCACCTGCTCCACCCTAAAGGTCCCAGGGCACTAAGACCTCATGCTCTGTCAGTCCCCTTAAGAGACCTAGAATCCTGTCAGTCATTCCTGTGTCCCACCTTCTCCCAGCTCTAGCAGCCACCTGCCAAGGTCTAATGTTTTCTGAGACACTGGTAGAAACAGGAAGCCTATTTTCACAATAAGCCATTCATGACCATTGCACTTTCTCTAAAAATGTGTGCCAATTCCATGCCTTTCCAAAGGTCCCCTGCTCGGACAGGAAGCTTGCCTTTAAATAAGGGCCTCGTTATGGTACTCTGCCTTTTGAAATGTTTTCTTCTCCGGAGACTGTTTTCATGCTATTGATAACGAATGAGAGCCTCTTGAATTTCCCTACAAGTGGGGTCTCAGAGAGCCCTTTGGAGAAGTGCTCTCACCGTGAATTAGTGATGGAGAGAAAGGCTGACGTGTGTATGGTCCCGGACAGAGGAAGGTAAGAAAACCAACTCCTCAACCGCAAAGAGCCAGTGTTCCGGCCTAATCTGCAATCAGCAGAGTTCTCTCGTAGGCCTCCTTAATCGGACTGTGCCATATGGCTAAAAACCTGCTGGGGGCTCAACACAGAATGGACCGAGCCTCTCAGGAAAGATGTCTGACTGTGCTGCAGAACCGTCCTCTGCCTTGAGAAGAGTAAGCGCAAACTTGTGGACACTAAGCCGCAGAGGTGAATCTCCTATAAATCGTCTCGATTCACAAACTAAAAACTGGTCACTAATTTCCCCTACACCCCAACCCTCATGCCCTTTTGCCTTTTCCCTTTCTGTTCCTTGGCAATGAATGACTGTCCCAGACTGTAAGATCTGGAAGGAGAAAGGGAGGGTGTTTTTACAAGGTTGGTGTCATCTGTGTTCCTCAACTCCACTTTGAACACCTGTTGTCTGGCTCCCTGGGTATCAGCAAAATGTACAAACCCCATGCTCCCAAGCCACTGCCATTATGTACTGTCTGAGCACAAACACCGAATGACCTCAATATACCTAAGTTTCAGGAAGCCTCAGCAGCACCAAAGGCCATACCTCTGTGCTGGGCCACACCTTTACAGATTTAACAAGTCATATGACTTAAAATATCAACATCCGAAAGGTTTAATCCATTGTCTTCAAGCACCCCAAATTCTGGGCTTGAAGGAACAATCTATAAATTATCTACAGAACCAGAATATTTAAGATTATTTTTCCAAGGAAATATGAGGTGCGCCATGCCAGTTGGGTGAGCGGGAGAAACCTCGCAGTGGTACACTGGCCACCGTCGCAGTGCTGAGAGGGGAGCCAATGACAAGCTTCGCCAGGCACTGCCACAAACTCTCCCAAAGGGCAGCTCGACAGCTTTTATCTCCTGCACATAAAAAGCAAACAAGCTGGCTTTTAAAAACCTTTATCCACATCCACAGTTCGGAAGCCAGTTACAGGAAGAAGATTCGTCTTCTTCAAAGCAGCGAGCATATTTTATTACCACCACAAAATGCTACTGCATCTCAAGATGTAGAAATCTTTATCAGACCATCCCATTAGAAGAGACACTTCCTAAGCAAACAAAATCCCTCAGAGAGGCCACGAGTAGACTCTTCCGTGTTTGTGCTTCTGAAATATGCAGCAGATGTGTTTCTGCAAAGGGACCCAGGTCAAGCAGAGACATAACACCCTCTTCCTGTTCAAAGTCCTCTCTGCGGCAGCCCGGCTTCCTCAAGGCTTCTGACCCAGGGTCAACAGGCAGAAAACAGTCTCTTGCCCTCCACAGCCCTCTCGCCTCCAGCCACCTCCACTTTTGTTTCTCATCCGCACTCTGCATTACGGGACCTTTCCTTTTTATTATTGTTTTTATTGAGCTATATATTTTTCTCCACTCCCCTCCCTTTCTCTCCCCTCCCCTTCTCCCCTCTCTTTGGGACCTTTCTTATGAGAAGATAGTCATCACTGCAAAGCCAGTGTCGGTGACCACTGGGATAGTTCATGGACCCAGCACCCTCAAAAGTGAGACATTAAACTTGCCTTTGTAAACACTAAGATGTAAAACAATAGAAAACAAAGTCCACCACTCTAGAAGGATGTGGCATTCTAGACTCTGCGGGCAGGGAGAGGAAGTCTGCTGAGGTAGTCCGTGCCACCCCATGGCAGGACCAAAGCAGCTAGAATACTTTTTCCAAAATGCTTGGGATCAGAAGTATTCAGATTTCAGGGTTCCCCACCACCACCACCACCACCAGATACTAGAGTTTTAGCACATATAAAATGAAATATCTTGAAGGACCAAAATCTAAAGACAAAATCCATGTATACATTACACACATCTGTTGAAGGTAAATTTCCATGGTATTTTAAAATAATTTTGAACACAATATAGTTTTGGGTATAGAACTTTCCATTTGTGATACTTAAAAAGCCTTAAATTATGGTGCATTTTTAACTTTCGGATTATGAATGCTCAATCCATATTTCTTTTGTTTTGTTTTGTTTTTTTTCGAGACAGGGTTTCTCTGTAGCTTTGGAGCCTGTCCTGGAACTAGCTCTTGTAGTCCAGGCTGGTCTCGAACTCACAAAGATCCGCCTGCCTCTGCCTCCTGAGTGCTAGGACTAAAGGCGAGCGCCACCATATTTCTAACGCCCACCCACTCTTCCAGAAAGACCATGGAGCTTGTTTTTATTTTCCTTATTTCTTTTTCCGTGTCTTTAGTGGAACTGATAGGCTATAGCTCGCCTTTTCCTTGTATCCGAGGCTCCCCATGGCAGTCCCCGAGGACCTACTGTGGGGGTTGCTGGTTCCCATGGTGCTAACTCTCCTCCCTGACTCAGGGAGTCAGAGGTGCCTCCCTTGTGCCCTGTTAATTTCAAATCGTTAGAGGATAGGGCACTAGACAACCACGGCCATTAGAAACGGGTGAAAGCCACCTTCGTGTAGAAGGTGGTCTCTAAGGTACGAATACATCTCAAATGTCTTAGGACTCTATATATGGCTCTTCAGAATTAAGGGATTTTTTTTAAATACTCAGAATTTCAGACTGCATCACAGATGCTAGAAGCTGACAACACCTGGATGCTGGACAAGCAGAATATCACCACCTCACGTGACCAAGACACACTCAATTTTCATTTCTATTCCTCCCTTGCAAAGCCTCTAAATGTTTCCTTTCTCCCAAAAAGTTTGCTTCTATATTTCAATATTGCTGAAAATCCACCTGCATATGAATTTTAATCTCTTGCCTTTGGTAAATAACATTCTTTGTTCATGCCTAACTAAGATTAAGTTTTCAACCTGTTCTGCAGTAGAAGCATGGGGGGAGGGGAAGGGCTACAGCTGTACACCCTCCATGAATGCCAACCCTGCCCCGAGACCCCAGTGACCCCAGTGTTGTAATCTGTTAGCCAGGCCTGTCACCTGGATACCCTGTCCCTTTAAGAGGCAAGTCCTGCCCACCCCCAATCTCCCCACTCCTCTCCAGCCCCCTTCTGAAGAGGTAACTACTGCCTCCCCCCATCTCTATTTACCTCATTCCTCCATAATCCCCTTACCCATTAAATAAACTCTATACCCAGGCTATCTCTGCATGGCGCTCCCATGTGGCCTCACACCATCGGCTGCCGCCCCTCCTGGGACCGGTCTCGGGTCACCCCGTGTTATGAATGGTAACACCCAGTATTCTGTG
The DNA here is from genome assembly GCA_004026605.1 of Ondatra zibethicus. NCBI lineage: Eukaryota > Metazoa > Chordata > Mammalia > Rodentia > Cricetidae > Ondatra > Ondatra zibethicus. The sequence goes on from PVIU01000889.1 coordinate 33,025, forward strand.
CTAAAGCACAGGCGCCTGCTGTGTGGGAGACAGCCGCTGTCCCACTGCATGTATGATAATTCTCAGTCTGCATGCTAATCTAACGAGTGTATGACGACAGTCATGTAAGCTATATGTCCCAACTCGCCTCACAGCATCCAGAAGAACGTCTGCTCAGTGCAGGGCCATGTCCTGTCAAGGAGGATGAGGGTTTGTCTTTAAAAGGTGGCTTAGACATTAAACATAGTTGTAATTGTCACAAAATGGGTAGGGCTAACCTGGAGCCCCTGAGAGATGTTCCGGAAGGCTCAGAGCTACGCTGGCTCATGAGGGTTTTCTGGGGCAAGGTCGGGTCCAGGGAAAGTGAGCAGAGAACGAGGTGATGGTCCTTGAAGTGTCCTCCGCAGAAGGGACAGCTGCCCATACTATTTGGATCAAAGAGCAAACGCCAGTGTTCCGTACTCAAGTAGCCATTTTCACCTCCAATGTAACAGCAGCGAGCAAGTCCAAAAGAGCAAGTGCAAACTGGGTTCTGGAGCCTCCCTGTGTTACCCGTGTGACTTCAAACAGGTCCTCTGGTGAAATCAGAGGACTTACGGAGAAGCTGCCACCTAACTCCAGAGGCCTGAGAAGCAGCCACAGTATGGTAGCTTTTGGAAGGCCACATCACATCTCGCTATATAGTTAATGTGGCCATCTTCACAAACAGGTTTCCCAGGGATTCCAAAGCAATGTGCGTGGTGTCTAAGGGCCCCACCACCAGTAGTTAGTGGAGGGCAGGCTGCTCACACCAGGGGGCCTCTTTGATGCTGCCGCCAGAATGCATCAAAGAGTAAGGGCGGCTGGTTAGAGAGCAGTCCACCTCTAAACCACTTCCTTCCTGCCTCAAAGAGACAGCGCTGACAAGGAAACAGACAACAGGAAAGACCACAACACTGAGAGGTGAGGAAGGTGACCATTGAGCTTATTGTGGCTCCTGGAAACCCAGGTGGGTGTGGCTACAGAAACCCTATGAAAAGATCGGGTTCCTTTTTGCTCCCTGGCATCACCTGTGTTTCATTGGCAGGCACTTGGGCTGTTTCACAGCCTGGCTCATTGTCCTCAGGGTACAAAGCCAAGGTCAAGGACCAAATCATTTGTGCCTTCCATATTCACAACAGCTATGAGTATATACATAGGTCTATATACTATATACACTGTATGATTTATAAAGACAACTGAGTAAGGGAGTGTGAAGAAGTGGGGAGAGGAATAGCTGGACGTGGGTCCCGAAGTCTACAGGTAAGCATCAGGAAAGGTAAAAGTATGAACAAAAATGAACATATGTTAGAAACTTAAAAACTGTAACCAGATACTATGCCGAGAGGTGGCCTTGTATTCACCCCAATTCACGACACACTCCCAGATGTTTGTATGTTGGATGGCACAGTCTGGGGCTCACACACTCTGCTGTGTAGGCCATGAACAACCCAAGGCTAGGACCAGTCTTCACTTGGACCATTTCTCAGGAGGGTTTACATGAGCCCCGAAGGATGAGGCAGCATCCCTTGGCAGCAAAGAAGAGTCTTCTCAGCTGAGACACCAACCCACTGCAGACAGCATCCACCTGGGCCCACCAGGTCACACTTCCTGAGCGTGAGGTAGAAGGGGAGCTGCCTGGTATGTCCTGAGGGATAAAATCCTGCGTCTTCACCCAGAAGTCTCACACCTACTTCTGCAACCAGAGAGAGTAGCAAGCTCACTTCTAAGGTTGCAAGTAAGCTAAAATCTAATTCCAAATGCCAATAACTTGATTCTAAATAATGATTTATTCCAATTTTAAAAATGGCTTTGGGGGTTGAAGAGATGGTTCAGTAGTTGAGTGTGCGCACGCTCACTCACAGGACAGGATTTGGTCCAGTCCCCAGCACTTACAAGTGCTTGTAACTCCAGCTGTAGGGGGTCTGACAGTGTTCTGGCCTCCACAGTCACGTGCATATATGGCATACATTCACACACACACACATACATACATATGTATATAAAAATAGTGAAAATAAATCTTTGAAATAAAACTTAGCCTTTACAATTGAATCTAAGAAAAACAACTGGATTATAAAAAACAAAAAACAAAATTTAAAAACCACATGCTTGCCGGGCGGTGGTGGCGCACGCCTTTAATCCCAGCACTCGGGAGGCAGAGGCAGGCCTCTGTGAGTTCGAGGCCAGCCTGGTGTACAAGAGCTAGTTTCTAGGACAGACTCCAAAGCTACAGAGAAACCCTGTCTCGAAAAACAAAACAAAAAAACAAACAAACAAAAAAAAAACCAAAAAACACATGCTTTTAAATAGGATCTATCCAGCAGCTGACGTTTTAAAAAACACTGTCATTTTATGAAACCCATCTTTTCCATGTGGTGCCCTTGATCCCCAGTTACAGGGGTGCATAATGACTTCTGTCTAAAGCATGCACAGCCAGCCAGGCATCCCCACTGCCTGCCTAGACGTTTGGCTCATTCATTCCACTCTCATCCACTCTTAAGAGTTCCTGGGCTTCTGTTGCAGTCAGCCGTAAAAGTTGGGATTGGGAATGAAAATCAGCCCCTGATTTTAGTTTCTCCAGAAGCTCTAAAGGGCGACGTTAGAAATGCTGACCAGGCTGCTTGCCCATCTCATCGGCTGACTTCTCGCTGCTGTCCACAGCACTGTACTGTACTTCTGCCCTCTCTACAGTACCTGCGGCTACACAAAACTCAGCCTCTCCATGTTTTCAGAGTAGGCTACACACCCAGCATAGGGTACCAATATCCCAGTGGTGGATCTTATTCGACATCACTTCTGGTTCTTATCTGTGATTGTATTTTCAGCATCCTTCTACTGAGATTAACAGTTGAGATGGTAGCAAGAAAATTTTGCTCAGTAGCTACCCCCAAGAACCTGTGTGTCTATAAAATAAATATTACTACATTTTGAATGCGTGCAATAGCATTTTCCCTGCGTGTATAGATGTGCGGTGTGTGCATGTGATGTGATGTGAGCCTGGTCCCTGTGGAGGCCGGAAGCGGGCTTTGGAGCCTTTGGAATTGTAGTTTCAGGCAGTTAGCTTGAAGCTGCCATGTAGGTGCTGGAAGCCCAGGTCCTCTTTGAGTGCTCTTAACTCCTGACACATCTCTGCAGCCCCCAAGGCTGGTGACATTTTTACTCTTCATAATGAATTACTTTGTCAGGTGCCTTTCTCTAAGACAGAGGTAGGCCAGTCCTTTCTTAAGCTTTCCTTCAAATCAAACATGAAAACAACTCACAACTGCTAAAGAAAACCATCAAAAAGTTCTACTTGGACATTGCACCAAAAATCAACAGTTCTCTTAGTCCACATGCAACCAGTATGTGGAAACGAAAATGCTTAAATAAACAAGATTTTAACAAACTTCTCAAAATTCCTACTCTAGCATGCAGGTGATTTTTATAAGTAGTCACAATATTTACGCATCTTACTCAAAAATCAACTGTTTAATCCTCTTACTCAGCACATGTGACCGTGTTTAATCTTACCTCATATTTAGTGTGGCATGCCCACCAGATCTCTTCTCCCCATATTGATGCCCACGGCCTCTGCTCTCAGGACACTGCAGAGCACGTCTGTCTGTTCCACAGTCTGCTCCCCTTCCCTTCAGCTTACACACCCAGGAGCAGACCCCCTTCAGGATGCCATCATGCTGGCTTTTCCTCCACTTTCTAGTCTAAGTGGATCTTAAGCCCTATGCCCAAGTTAGTGAGATACATTCACAAGAGGCCACATGGGCTCTGTCTGTCCAACGCTGGGTATTTGTATTTCTATTTTAATCTAGATGATGATGAACGACAACAAATGACTTCACTGAGACGCGCACTTAAGCCCTCAGCACTGTACACTGTGCCAAACTTACTTCAATCACATCGTGCAATTTGCTCACGAGTCTGATTCTGCATTGGGTCGCTGGGATTCTAGTTTCGCCAGAGTTCACTTCAGGCTTCCTCTATGGTAGGAAGGCATACGGCTAGAGGCCCCAAGAATACAGCAATTATACTCAGGGTACAGGCATACGGGAAATGGATGCCAAACACAGTATCCCAATCAAAAATCATAGCAGAGAATTCAGGTTTCCGTTTGGGAAAAATATACGTGGCCACTCTCGGGCACAGCTTAGAACAGCAGTAGCAGCATTAGCTACATCCCCCGGAAGCATGGATAAAAAATTATCATGTTATGCTCCTGGGTGGTCACTGGAGAGTCATGTTTAACATCTATACCTATAAAATTTAAAACATGGAACCCATAACTTGGAACAATTCACTTCTGGGGCCTTTTATGACTGAGCATACACAAGCTATGTCCAAACACGTCAAAAGTCTATTTAAACATTTAAGCAAAAAGTGTAGCGGCAGCGACAGTCCGAACCTTACTTTTTCTGCATAAATTTCTTCTCCAGACAGGCATGAATCCAGCACTGATGGAGACAGTCACAGGATGGTGAAGAGGTGCAGTCACAAGCCTGTGCCCAGTGCATCTGCCAACCCAGTCCTCTTCATCTTCAGGGCACATGAGGTCAGGAAGCGGTGTCCTGGCACAGTGACCTGGCCACAGGCACCCTACAGCTGTAATAGAGTCTGCCCCGCCCCAGGGCTCCACTGTTCACTAGCAACTACACCAACACACAAACAAAGAGGAACTCTGAGGTCCTGTTCCAGCAAAGCCAGGGGGCTCCTCTTGTCACTCCCACAGGGAACTTGTTCTATCTTTCATGGAGGGTTCTCCTAAGACAAGCCCCCTGAAGTCAGGTGAGTCACTACAGTGCCTTAAAAGTATGCTAATAATCTTATACGTCCAGAAAAACATCCTCAAGTCCCATTTTTTCTTGACGTAGGCTCACAAGGTCAGAGTATGTAACCTTGAGGAAGAGTACAATCACACTCTTCCTCCCCGCCCCCATCTGATGTAAAGGTGGACACTTCTTGTTTTTGCACATTCCACCAGCCAGTTGACAAACAGCTACTGCCTTGGTACCCACTTCTCTTTGAGAAGCTGGGGACACAGAGAAAAAGAGTGTGTGTACCCTTAAAAGATGGGCTTGGGGCTGGGTTCTTTCCAGGACCCTTGTTCTAGCAGCCAATAAATGTCTGTCATAAGATGTCACTGTCACCAAACTAACACTGGCTTTACTACCCCTCTTCCCATGGAGTCAGAGAAGCGAATTCCATGTACCACCTTAGGTTGTCTTCGTACAGTCGCATCACTCAGAACAAAGCTCAAGCCCACAAAGACAGAATGAACCATCTCAGAAGGGGATGCTGGCATCCCTACTCTGCAGGTGCAGATGTCTAAGTTCAGGTCATTAAGTTATTTGTCCGCAGACACCTCGCTGCTAAACGACAGACCAGAACTTATGTCCAAATAACACCAGACTCATAAGCCTGGTCACTACTCACTGTGACAAGGCACCAATCTAAGTGGAAGGGGCTGTCCTTCCAGGTGTCCAACAGGCGGCCATGCCCTCCACACTATCTCCTGACCACGGAAGGCCACGCCCTCCACACTATCTCCTGACCACCGAAGGCCACGCCCTCCACACTATCTCCTGACCACGGAAGGCCACGCCCTCAACACTATCTCCTGACCACGGAAGGCCACGCCCTCCACACTATCTCCTGACCACCAAAGGCCACGCCCTCCACACTATCTCCTGACCAGGGAAGGCCACGCCCTCCACACTATCTCCTGACCACCAAAGGCCACGCCCTCCACACAATCTATCTCCTGACCAGGGAAGGCCACGCCCTCCACACTATCTCCTGACCAAGGAAGCCTGTTATCCTCAGGCTTTTTTCTGCCCACCTAGATCTTTGCTCGCGCCTCCTGAACTCCATTCTGTCCCGGTGTCCACTCTCCTCCAAGTGACACTAGGCCTGGCAAGCTCGTCTACGATTCCTTTCACACGCATCCAACAGCCCAAGCAGGACATGAGGCCACAGGACTTGCCCTTAGCCTGCAAGCCTCCCTCAGGTTCACCTCTGACTCTTCTGCATCCTGCATTCCTTGTTGCAGTGAACATGGTTTAACAGCCCCAGACCAGAGGCTTTCCTACCTTCTGACCACAGGCCTCTCCAAACCTGATGGAGCAGTATTACTGAGACCCTCAGCAGCCAGGTGATCCAGGTGGCTAGGACTAGGGTGCACCTGACTTTCTGTCTGCTCATCCACGCCATCCGCTATGAGTGAGGAGAGGCTGCTCAAAGACCACCACCCCAGGAGCTGAAGACGCTGAGAGTTACTAAACACATACAGTAAGTGGGGCCAAATGAGGTCCTCTGGGGCGGGCCCAGGGTCTCTATATAACAGAACTAAAGGTGGACACGATGTGCGTGTCACTTGCAGGGAAGCACCACGAGCTGCTGATGCCATCAAAAGACCTCATTCGTCCTTAAATGAGAGAAACTGCTCGGAAGAGATTTAACTCTTGGATGACAGTGAAGATGCAGTTGCGACCTCTTGGCTAGAAGACAGAAGAACATCCTGCCAGTCACTTTACTAACTAAGAGGCTCCCTTCCCCGAAGTCTCACCTTGACCCACCAACAATGCAAAAGACAGACCGCTCCACTGAGCTACTGTAAAAAGTAATTCTGAAGAATACAGAAACATACCAATAACCCCTCTCCAGCACTGGACTGCGCCACAGACACTCGCATACATCTTGTTCCTTCTCTGCTATCAGAGGCTTCAGGGACCAGGGAGATGGCTTAGTGGATAAAGGACTCACTGCTGGGCCTGATGACCTGAGTTCAAGGCCCAGGATCCACGTGGTAGAGGAGAGAACCGACACCCATGGCTCCTGTCCTCTGACCTCCACACTTGCACCATGGCACATACACTACATAAACAAATAAAAAACATTTTTAAATGTGATTATCCTGCGTACCACAAATAATAAAAACCCAGAGACAGATACTGGGGTTCAAGCTGAAGATCAGAAAAGTAAAGCAGCAGCCACTAGAGAGATCTTTATGGATCTGTCATTGTTTAGGGGGATTGGTTATAAGTTGTTATTGGTTAGGAGGAGAGAGTTGAACAAAGGAGATTAGATTCAGAGTTCTTGTTTTGAAAAGAAAAAAGGAGGATACAGATATGACAGGATAAAAGGGTAGATTACTGAATATACTCTGAAAAGAAAAACGGATATAGATAATGATAAAATAAGAAGGTAGATTATTGAATCTACTTTTAAAAATCAACTACCAGTTTTGAGTATCTTACATTAGATTGGGCTTTAGCATAACGTATACAAATTTTGTATAGTGATACAAATTTGAGATTACTTTTTTTGCTTTTTTTAAAGATTTATTTATTTATTATGTATATAGTACTCTCAGTACTCTGCCTGCAGGAACCAGATCTCATTACAGATGGTTGTGAGCCACCATGTGGTTGCTGGAAATTGAACTTGGGACCTTTGGAAGAGCAGGCAGTGCTCTTAACCACTGAGCCATCTCTCCAGCCCGAGATTATTTTTTTTCAAACATACTGTACATACATTTGTAATTTTGTTCAAGGTATTGAACCTATACGGCTCATTTAACAATGTAATGTAAATTTCTAGTTCTTGAAAATTATTATTACCAACTGGTTAGGATACTAAAAAATGCAGGCTAGTAATTAATCACCTATTTCAATTAAACTTTAGTCATATCAGGTATGTTTTCAAGGTCAAACAAAGATCTATTTTTAGGTAAACAGGTCATCTTCAAACACTTCAGAGATCTACAGAATATGGCTTTTAAGACGCTTTAATAACACAAGTTCTTTTTTTTTATGACAATGAGACATATCTGCTCCTGGCGGCACCAGTCCACTTCAGAGAAGATAATGGGTATCAAAGACATTTCACATGGAGTTTATTTTCTTTGTGGCAAAAGTAAGCCACTGGGCAAGAAAGTGTCCTTGCCTCAGCTGACAGTATGTCGTCCTAACTGGACAAGCAGGACAAAAGAGAGTGACTGCCAAACCTTATCAAGACAAGGTGAAACAGTCCTCCAGAAATCATGCTTCATAGAAAAGCCTGTTGAACACTCTAGGCCTTTAGGCTGAAAATGGATGACCCAATGTTGCAGAGGAATTTTGGGTAACTGTCTAGGCAGCCAGTTGTTTCTGTCATTTCTCACATTATTTGGAAGTCGCTTGCTTGCACTTTCTGCTTACTCAGTTAATATGATTTCCTTCTTGGGTCTCTGAGGTAGTTGAAGACTAGATAGTTATAGTTTTCCTTTTTATGAGACTCAAAAAGGAAACTCACTAGAGAAATGTAAAGTGTATAATGTTGAGAGATATCAAAAGATAGTTTGGGATGGTAATGCAAGCTATAAGAGAACAAATTAGACAGAAGACTTTGAACTCACCAAGATAGACATACAGTGAAGTATTTTCTCTGAATTTGTGAATGCAAATAGACTACACATTGTTGATATACTTATTGCCTGTATATATTATAGTTATTATATACTTATTATATATAACTTTTCTTATATTAGTTATAACCTTTTTTATTTTGGACAAAAAGATGAAATATAGTGATATTTTACTTGTGTTTTAGTAAATAAAGCTTGTCTGAAGATCAGAGAGTAAAACAACCACGCTGGTCAGCCATACAGACCAGGCATACACCTTTAATCCCGGACTCAAGGCCACTCTAGGCTACACGAGAGGGGATCAGTCTAAAAGAGAAACAGAGCTCACACCTTTGATGCCAGCACTAGAGAGGAATACAAGGAAGAGTTCAGTGCAGTCTCAGCCTTCAGCCTGAGGTTTAGTGGAGAATACTGCAGTCTGCCCTCACGCTGAGGACAGTATTGCCCTTTGTCTGAGCCTTGGTAAAGGTAAGAACTCTCTCTTGTGGCTTGGCTGCTTTGCTTTTCCGATCTTCAGCTTGAACCCCAATATCTGTCTCTGGGTTATTATTCCTGCTACAGCCCTGTTTTCCTGGTGATCCTTATTTATAAATCTATTTCCATTAACTATTCTTATTTTCTTAGTTACAACTGTTGGTTTCTTTAAGTCTGTTAGGATTTTTGTTTAATATTTTTATACAAATAGGGATTCATAAAATACATCACTAGCAGAAACCAAGGGAGGGTTGTTTTTTTTTTTTTTTCCTAAACTGAAGTAGAAATGTTTACTAGTCTAAAGAATGCTTCTTGGCCAACTTCCTGGGACAGAAACAACAGCTAGTCCCGGGCGATGCTGTGAATGTCCTACTTTCAAAGCTGTGTGGAGAAAGCCTGACTTGCTGGCTTGGAGATGCTGCCCGTGTCCTCATGGTTGGTTTCAGCTCTTTAGCTTCCGTGCAGGCAGTCATTCACTCATTCGGTGCATGCGTTTATCCAGCTGCTCATTCATTCATGCATGCACTCCTCCATGCATTCAGTAAATGCTTTCCACATTTCTACTGGAGTTAAAATAAGAAGTCACTGTAATGCAGAGAGAAATGAGTGCGACAGTGCCTTCCGTTGCAGAGCTGTGTCTACCTAGGAGGGAGGTCAGGGCTGTTACTCAGATAAGAACAAAAAGAGTTTCCACAAGAGAGCCCCCCAGCTGCGTTCCTCAAGAGACTGGGAGCTTAATTAAGGAGGCTACAAGAAAGAAGACACACCATATGGATCAAACAATGTGGGGGATACACCCCTGCAAAGCCTGCGGGGGCGGGGTACTAGCAAGTACCCAAGTGAGTCACTAGGTATTTGGGAGCAGCTGGGACAAAGGTGGAAAGGGAAGAAAGTAAGTTCCCAGGGGTTACTGGGCCTACCCAATGACTCTGGGGGCGGGGAGGGGGTGATGGAGAGGACGGTTGCGGAAGGCTCACATGCAGCTTTGCACAGGACTAATGGAGGGGAGGTGCCGTGGCAGAGGTCTACCATGGGACTACCTTGAAGTGAAGTCCTGGGAGCCTTAGCTCCATGGAGGCTGAGAGAAGAGAGAGACAAACATGACTGCAGTATAGTGGCTGACTGGGACTGGGTTATCCTCCAAGGAGAGGGGGCCACGGTTAGGCCTGAAGAGCTAGAGTAGAAGGACCAATGGCACCGCCAGCACAACTCAGAAGTGACAAAGGAGATGGCTCAGCTCCTCCAAACACACTGGGGTCGGGGGTGCTCCAGCAGAGTGCACATGGAAAGGCAGGAGTAACAGAGACACTAGCATGCTGCCTGGGTCATCTGTTGTTGGGGGGAAATCACCGCAAATGAATTTGCGCCAAGAGAAGTCAAAAAGAAAGAGACAGCACAGGTCTCTGATGCTGCGCTCGTAGGCTGTGTGCCATATCAGTTCCCATAAGGATAAGGGCTGGTGCTCAGTTTAATGTACCTGCCTACCTCAGCATTGTGAGCTGACCCCTTCAACTCCTGACTCTGACAGCAGTGGATTTGTTATTCAGAAAAAGTCTCGACAATGGGTTCAAGTTGTAATGAGGGTACCTGGAGGAAGACAGTGAGTTTGATCCACTGCGGTAAAGATTCTCAACAGTAGAGGGAAGAGAACTCACACTCGGAGAAGGCTATGGGATGACACACACACACACAAACACACACTCGGAGAAGGCTATGGGATGACACACACACACACAAACACACACTCGGAGAAGGCTATGGGATGACACACACACACACAAACACACACTCGGAGAAGGCTATGGGATGACACACACACACACAAACACACACTCGGAGAAGGCTATGGGATGACACAGACACACACACAAACACACACTCGGAGAAGGCCATGGGATGACACAGACACACACACAAACACACACTCGGAGAAGGCTATGGGATGACATGGACACACACAGAAACACACACTCGGAGAATTCATCACTACCCTTAGATACAGTGAGGTAATGCTGCAAAAATATTCTGAAAACTCTAGGACCCAGCCCACTCCTCTAAGACACGATTAGCAAACAGCCTAGAAAACTGATCATCCACATAGGAGAAACAGAACAGGCACTCTGCTCATTTTGACCATGAAGCTAAATCCAATTTGACTCAAGAACTTAACTGTGTGGATCAAGTATTCAATTACGTTAGAATAAGTTCTTAAGCTTGGAGCGTATAGTATAAGGATGAAGCTCATAAATTTATATATATACATATATATAAAATCTCTATTCTTGAAAAGTGGCACAGAATGGAAGAATGTATGTAAGTGATACAAGGGATGCCTTGACCATGTTCATAAAGATATCCCAACTAAGAAAAATTAAATAAAGGGTTGGGTGTGGTGGCATGTGCCTTTACTCCTGCAGAACAATGTGGATCTCTGTGATTCTGAGGTCAGCCTGATCTATATAATCAAGTTTTGGGCCAGCCAAGGCTATACAGTGAGACCCAGTCTCAAAAACAATCACCAAGCAAGAGCACAATAAATAAGAGACACATACTGTTATGATTTTAGCCAGCACTTCTGGGTTCCAAGGCCTCGCATGTGCGGACAAGCCTTCAGGCAAAAATACCTAGCTGCCCGGGGACCTTAAAAGGCCCTACATGACCCACATGTGGTATGGTTGCATCACCTACATATGACATACTATGTAAGCCCTTGCGCACATACATGAGCCCGTCATCTGTATGACGTAGCTACGTCATCCCCTTGTGCGCATGTGCTAGACAGCCTTTAAAAGCTAGACACGCCATCTTCAGCCGTCTCCTGCACACCGACTTCCCCAGGCCTGTACATGTCTCCTCTAATAAACTCCTAAGCGGGTTTGTTGCGTGTTTTGTGCCTCCTTCTCAGTCGCGCCAGGTAATGTCACATATGCCATAAGATGCTCTCTGACTTCAGATGCCAATAGGAGCATGCAAACCGAATACGCTGTGCTATTCGGCAGAAGGCAAAAGTTAAGTCTAACCATTCAAGCTTGAAACACACACGAAATAAGAATTTCACAAACATATCAACTGCTACAATCAGCGTGGAAAAGCATTTGTTATTACCTAAGGAAACAGCACATGTAAACAATCCGAACGGACGTTTCTTCAAAGATGAGTAAGTGGTCAATAAGCAAACATCACTAGACAGCAAGGATGTGAGGCAAATCCACCAGGAGACATCAGTCACATTGATGGCTACCATCAAACGGCAGGGGCGGGGGTGGGAGGGAGGCAGCCAGGCCTTTAATCCCAGTATTTAGGAGGCAGCTCTGAATTCAAGGCCAGCCTGGTCTACAAGTGGTCTACTTGTTGGACCAGTCCAACAAGAGTTACATGGTGAAACCTGTCTCAAAAATACTAAAATAGAAAAGTTTAGGCAGGGCTTTGAAGCAATTAGTACCTTGGTGCTTCACTAGTCACAATGTAAAACGGCACGGCCACTGTGGGAAAACATCACATTTCCTCCAAAAATTAAAAGTAAAGCTACCAGAAAATCCAGCAATTCCACCTCTAGACAGAGACCCAGAGGAATTGAAGTGGGACTGCCCTGTACATAGTACAAAACCAGGGGAGTAACTCTCATGCCCATCAACAGACAGAGACACAAATACGTGGCTTAATCCCCCAATGGTCAATATGCAGTTCCTGAAAGAATGAACATTCTGATACATACTCCACGTGGACAGAACATGGAGGACGTTATGCCAAGTGAAATAAACCAATAAACTCCAAAGTGGAGCACTTGCCTTGCCTCTAGTACATGGAAAGGTTCAATCCCAAGCATTTTCAAACACAACAAGGCTCCCTAAGTCTACCATAAAAGATAGCTGCACTGTGTCTCCATAGCTTTGCGTTCTGAAAAGTAAAACAAAGTGAGCTGCATTAAGGAAAACTACTTCAATTATTATGGGCTCCTTCGGCTTGCTATTTTATGTTCCACATTTTCTGCTTGGAAAAAAATAAAGATTTCAAATGCACTAATTCTCATTTGTGTGGCTATTTGACATTGCTTTCTAAAAGTCAACACACAGGGAGGAAGAATGATAAAGGGAGGAGATAAGAACAGCACTGTTGACAATGGCGGGCTGGGCTGGAGGTCCTTGCAAATTCATTGTACTGTTCTCTTCAATGCTGTACAAATACTTGAAAACGCCCATGATTAAGATAAAAGATAATGAAATCCAATGAGCTACCACTTGTGTAAAGACTTCTACCTCCCTAACCATAACTGGGAAGGTGGGTCCTGTTTCACTGGTGTCAGCCCCTGGGGACCAGCTGACTCTATCCCAGCAGCAGGGATTACCCAGGCAAACCAAAGAGGTCAAGGGAAGCAGGACTCACTTCCATGAAGATCCCATGCTGCTCCTCAGCAACTTCCCTGAGACTGCACCTTCTCTAAATAGTTCACCTGCCAGGGCATGCCCAACCCAGAGCTCCACCAAGCCAAGAACACACAGCCCTGGCTTCCAGCTGCCCCAAGCCAGCTTGTTTCCAAAGCCATTTAACTCTCCATTAACTTGATTTGATGAGTTCCTGGATAGCCACCAAGTGCACTGAGAAATAAAGTCCCAAACAGCAAGCACATCATATTTTAACCACAGCCATTACTGGTCCATGCGCCTCTGTAGCTTTGGCAGCAAAGCAAGTCACTCTCGGTGTTGTCTTTCCCTCTCATCCTTCCTGCTTTGTGTGCTACGTTTGTAATGATTGTTCTGTTTCTTTAAGAGACAAGCCACACCCACTTCCTCCCCCATCTGCTGAGGCAGGCTGATCTTCAGCTTCTAGGCTGATCTTCAGCTTCCAGCCTGAGCTCTCTCTCTTTTCCATCTTCCTCTCAGAGAGGCAGCTTCTGCCTCTCTCCCCACTTCTCCTTCCCCCGCTTCTGTCTCTCTCTTCTCTCTCTCTCTCTCTCTCTCTCTCTCTCAGCTCTTCTCCCCTTCACCCTTCTCCCTCCATAACTCCCTGAATAAATATCCAACTTTACTCTGCATGGCGTGCCTATCCATGTCTCTATCTCTTGCCCGCCCGCCACGTGTCTCCCTGCCTGGGACCAGCCAGTGCTCAGGGACTGGCAGCTGTCTCTGCCTGGGACTGGCTGCTGTCAGGGCCCGCTGCCTGCCGCCACATGGCCCGCTACCACCACTTGGGGACCTACAGCATTTCTGCTGCCTACTGCCGCTGGGAATCCTGCAGCATTTTTAATTTTTCCATTACAGCGTTGCCTGGCGCTCAGTTGTAGTTTTTCTTCAGCTGTTCTTCCATTTATTTTCCCCATCCAACAATTTTTTACCTACTTCAGCTTGCTGTTGCCATCCATATATTTTTTATCCTGGAGAAGCATCCAGTTCCTCCTATTAATGAATCCGACCAAAAACACATCTTTTAAACATCTGGAGTGCTAACAACGGAGTCAAAGGCACTTGTTATTCTAAGTAATTTATTTGAAGTCAGGAAAAGCAGAAGCCAAAACTAAGGACATTGATAAATGGCTAAACCTAGTGTCCTCATTAATTCTTCCTGGAAGGTTGGGAAGGGAAGAGCCAGACACAATTATTATGGGTTAATTAACACCATTGTAATTAGCCAGGGTCCTATAGATCACACTTCTGACTTCATCAGACAACCCCAAACTCCTACTCTGATCCACTTCAAGATGGTACTATAACTCCATCTTTGCAAGCATCGCACTCTCCTAAAGCTTAAGAAAATCTTGGGCCTGCCAACTAATTCTGTAAAAGGAGAGTTTAAGGTTGTTTCTGGAAATACTTAAATCCCTGGTGAGAAACCCTAAGAGGCAAAAAACAAAACAAAACAAAAAAAAAAAACAACTCTGGTTTAATGTTCACTTTCAATTCAATGAACAGAAGAGCAACCACCAGAGGAGATAAGGACAGACTAGGCCCACATGCCTGCCCTGAGGAAATCTGTTCTCCCACTTCCTAAATCAATTACCCAAGATTCAGCTCTTAATCTCCCCAGGCCTGGGGGTATCTGCCTGATAATGGTAATAAAATAATCAATCAGCAGCCAGCCTGCCTCTCAGGGCTCTTAAGTGCAAATAAAGCCAAAGTGCAATACTGGGCCATTATCCCATTCTCAAGGAGTTCTCCAAGCTTAAGGTGATTCTCAGAGCTGAAGGCATTGAAAGAGATACAAATAGCATTTAAAGTTCCCAGCACATGGAAATGGCAGCATTTAAGAAGAGGGAAATGCATGTGGCCAGGTGGGGGGGGGTGCAGCCTTTACACCTTTAATCCCAACCTTGGGAGGCAGACGCAGGAGGATCTCTGTGAGTTCCAGGCCAGCCTGGTCTACAAGAGCTAGTTCCAGGACAGGTTCCAAAGCTACAGAGAAACCCTGTCTCAAACAAACAAACAAAAAGAGGCAATGCTAATTGTTCCATTGTTGAAATGCATCAAGTCATATCGCACTCCATAAATATGTGCAAACATTATGCCAATTAAAAAAAAGAATATGAGAAGCACAGAGATCTCAAAGCTTAAAAAATGATTATTATTTAAATAATAAACATTGCTTTGATTTTAAAAAAGGAAAAAAAAAACTGGAGCCAGATGTGGTGGTGCATGCCAGTTGGGGTTGGAGTGGGGAGGCAGAGGTAGGAGGATCTCAGAGTTTGGAGCCAGCCTAGTCCTTCCTACAGAGAGAAATCCATGATACTCAGGGCTACACAAGAAAGCCTTATCTTAAAAAACAAAAAAAAACAAACAAAACAAATAAAAAGACGGGCAAGGGGGCGCACACCTTTAGTCCCAGCACTTGGGAGGCAGAGCCTGGCCCATCTCAGTTGAGTTCCAGAACAGCCAGAGCTACATAGTGAGACCCTGACTGGAAACAAAAACACAGAAACAAAAAACAAAGCAAAATACTGACTTTAGTAAGAACTCAAAACATACAAACAGCTATTTCATTTTTAAGATTCATTTTTAGTGTGTGTGTTTGTGTGTGCGTGAATGTGGTGCGCATGTGTGTGTGTGCTCATGTATGTAGGTGCACATGTGCATACGGGCCAAAGGAGGTCAGAAGAGGGCATCAGATCCCCTGGAGTTGGAGTTACAATTTGGCTCCTATGGAAGAACAGCAAGCACCCTCAGCCAGAAAGCAGCTCTCCAGCCCTCCAACTACTTCTATTTTTTTTTTGGTTTTTTGAGACAGGGTTTCTCTGTGGTTTTGGAACCTATCCTGGAACTAGCTCTTGTAGACCAGGCTGGTCTCGAACTCACAGCGATCCGCCTGCCTCTGCCTCCCGAGTGCTGGGATTAAAGTCATGCGCCACCACCACCCGGCTCCTCCAGCTACTTCTTTAGGAAGTAGATGGCTTGTCTCCAAGCTCCGCGGAATGGTCAGGAGGAGACAGTGACTATTTAGCAAGAAAACAGTGTTATTTTAACTTCCCTGACAAAGAAGCTTGACTCCAGTCTTCTCCTCCACAGCGATCTTACGGTGGCCCTTTGTACAGACAACACATTGACTCCCTTCTGGGTCCCGGGCTGCAAACAGGCTCCACAAGGCTTTTTGTTGCCCTGACTCTTGAGCCACAAACCTCAGGGGACACGTTCAGGTCACCCCAGCTATGTATCCCATGGATGCCTGAACTCCCAGGAGGACTCACAGACATGCTTGTCTCCTATACACACATACGATAAAGTTCAATTTGTAAACTGGGCACACAAAGACATTCAGAAAAATAAAGCAGAACAAGCTGGATGCGGTGACCCACCCCTTTAATCCCAGCCCTCAGGAAGCAGAAACAGTGGGCGGGTCTCTGTGAGTTCAAAGGCAGCCTGATCTATATAGCAAGTTCCAGGACAGTCAGGTCTACACAGGGAGACCCTGTCTCAAATAAATAAAAAACAAAAGCTTGAATAAATATATGTGTGACGTGACACTCCTATAGGAAATGTCTTGCTGCTTTCTCTAAACCATCTTTAACACAACCTTCAAGTCCTCTGCCCATGCCCTTTACTAAATGTTCAAATGGAGCATGAACTCAGAAAAACCTTTTAGTGCATACTAAGCTGTTCTACCGTCTGGTCTGTCAAATAAAAGGTCAGCCTATGTATGTGAACATCCTGCTCCAGGACGTTACAGTCTCATCAAAGAGAACAAGGATCAAGCATGGGTCCTGGGAATGTTCTGTGCCATTTGTGCCCTCAAGTTGCAAACGTAGTAAATATTTGGGTATGAAATACATTACAGTTTCTTTATACAAGGGAACCACAGTACATGCACACATGCAGCACACACACATGCAGCACATACACACAATACATGCATCACAAGACGCACGCTTACACGTGAACATCCCTAAAATCAGGTCACAGCCAATGACTTGGCATGGTTTCGCTAGTTGCAGGTTTGATTTTAATGACAGACCTTCTAATCTCTGGCCAAGTCAGTGAAAACTGGTTTGTCTCCAGACAGTAGCCATTCCCAGGCTGTTTGTGATGTGGACTTTTAAAATGGGCAACAGAATTGTAGGATTCTTCATCTGTCTCTATTTATTTTGAATTACACAGGCCAGTAGACACGTGTACACACTTCAAACATAACATCCCCATTCTCTATGGGTTTCTCTCTGGAAGAGAGAAAGACATTTTGATTTTTTTTTATGACTCCACAGATAAAGACATTTTGATTTTTGAAAGTGTCTTGGACCCCTTGACTCATTGCTATTCACTGTGTATGGACCACTCTGCCACTGACATTGTGCGCCCAAGGAGTTAAATCCTCCTTGCCCTGGGGTTCAATTTTCTCACCAAGTTGGGTGAGCATGCCCCATCCAAATCACTGGGGTGTGCTGAGAAAGAAAAGATGGGCACTTAGATCACAGAGAGCCACACCCTACCAGCTTG
This sequence comes from Ondatra zibethicus, assembly GCA_004026605.1. Classification (NCBI taxonomy): domain Eukaryota; kingdom Metazoa; phylum Chordata; class Mammalia; order Rodentia; family Cricetidae; genus Ondatra; species Ondatra zibethicus. Next base: position 50,809 of record PVIU01000889.1, read on the forward strand.
GGAAGTTTCAACTGGTGGTGAAGGTCTGGCCCCTCCCATCTCCACTGAGTTCTCAGAAATGTGCAGAGTAAGACCACCTAGGCTGGTCAACCATTCTTAACTCTTCATAAGGCAAAATACATCCTGCTGCCCTGATCCTATAGCTTTTTTTTTTTTAAAAAAAAAAAAAAAAGCAAGTCTCTCAGGCTAGGCAGTAGCAGTCCGCATCTTTAATCCCAGGGCTGGGGAGGAAGAGACAGGTAGCTTTTCTGTGAGTTTTAGAACAGCCAGGAACACACAAAGAAATCATTTCTTGAAAAAAAAAAAAGGGAGGGGGTCTCTCTACATAGCCCTGGCTGTCCTGGAACTTACAGATATCTGCCTGCCTCTGCCTCCCAAAGGCGTGCACCATGTCTGACCTGATGGGATGTTGAAAGGAAGAAGGCAGAGATAACAGCACCTGATTGGCTACTTTGTAATGGACTTCAATACTGTGACATTCCACCTGGAATGACAGGACCACATGCAACCAGGAAGACTGGAGGAAGGGCTCCAGGGGGAAGGGCAGAAAAGGAGAAAGCCAAGATGGCAGAGGGGATAGAATCAAGTATGATGAGTGTTGATTTCAGACACAGGTCACCTTCCTGTACTAGAATTGTGGCCTCTGGTTTCTAATTAATGGAAAGGAAATAGATGGCATTATTGTCCTTTTACAACTTCAGAAGTCATAAAAATACAAAACCCATGACTGCACTTTACTAACTCACTACAGTAATTACACACAGTAGCTATGATGTCTGCCAGGGCCTCCACTTTGATGCAAAGAGGTCATTTGCCTAAACAAGCCACTCCAAACAAAACCTCAACCGCATAAAGCGCCAGTTTGGGGCAGCTCGTATTTTACCCTTCTTGACTCTAACCCTGCACTTCCCCTCAGGTGGAACACACTTAAACTACAAAGAGGGAGCAATACAACTATGGAGTTGTTAAACTCAACTGACCTGGGAGTTTGACCTTGCAAAAACCACAGAAGCCTGGTCCCACCTCGAAGAACCCTAAATTAGGCCTGGGTGTGGTGTGGGTATCAAGAGTCTTCAGAGATACCTGGGGGTTCTGTTGTGTAATCAGGGCCAAACAGCATGGGGCCCAAGACTCAATCCTTCATAGGTACTCTTTCCCTACCAGAGAAACCCATGCTACAAAGAAGCAACTTGTTCCAGGATGTCCCGCAGGATCTTCCTAGAGACAAAGCTCCAAGTGTCACCTCAATTACTTCACAGGCATCTTACAAAGCTTTGCAAGAGGTGAGAGCAGAGGAGAAAGTGGTTGCTACCTGCTGCTCAGCTGATTCTAAAACAAAACAACAACAAAAAACCCTGCAGGCCAGCCCACCCCTGAGAAAATGCGCAATTACTGCACTTCAGATTCCACGGGAGAGCTGAGGAACAAGATGAGGGACCAGATGGAAGCCTGAAAGTAAGAACTCACTTCTGTAACACAAAACAGAGCCCTGTTCCGCCACCCCAATCATGTGAGTCAAGCCCTTCAAGAGGAAGGAACCAGCAACCCCTGTTGATGGCAAATACACATGGACAACTTGGCTTTCCCACACACTTTTCTAGGTCAGGAGTTCACGACAGAGGGCAAGTCAAGCTCCGCCCCTGCCCTAAGACACTGAGAAATATCTGCAGACCTTTTTGACGGTCCCAAGCTTGGAGCCGTGGCAGCACTGGTAGCATCTAGTGGGAGGGCCATCCCGCGGGGACAGCTCCTACCACAGGAAATTACCCATCCAAAATGTCATACGCTCAGAGGCTGAGCAAACCTGTTCTAAGCAGATAACTGGGAATGAATTCCTCCTACAACCACCCCCTCATGAACACCATGATGTTTCCTTAGGGGCTCCGTGACGTGTGGGCCTCAATGTTTCAGTGATCACACAGACAGCATTTGTTTACAAATAAGCCCAATAACCTTGACCCAAAAATGCCTACAATCCGAACCCCTGAAAACAGACAGGAAATGCTTGGCAACTAAAGGCAAACAGCCCTGGTGACACCCCCGTGGTGACTCGGGTTCCCTGGGGAGAAGGATCCGTCCGACTCTCCTCCCACAGGGACGCTGGTGGGATGCTGTGCTCTTCATCACAGCTGTACCTTTAAATTTTCATGTTTCTTATGTTTTAAAATGATTAATCCATGGAAGACTTTTTTCAGCAATTAGTTCATGTTCCTCTCAGGCAGGAGAAAGCAACAGCGATGCCATTTGTGTGGATAAACACAAACACACACACGGGGAAATCTCCAAGAGCCTGGTTTCCACAACTGAGGTTGTCTGGAAGTCCGCAAGTGTCCAGCACCAACCCCCAAAGCTCCTCCAAACACTCTTGTTGCCTTTCCTAGTCCGCTCTCTTCCCCTCCTCCCACTGAAAGAGATGAAGCCAAATGCCATGGGCAAGAATCCCCAGATGTCTATCCTTGATACTCTGAATTAAACAGAAATAGCTATTCAATAACCACACTGTTTTGCCTCGACAACCCACTCACATCAGCACCCAGAGATGAATAGCATCCATATACTGATGCCCAAGCATCTGAAGGGCACCCCACACTTCCCATGTTCCCTGAGCCTGGTGAAACCACTGTGGGCAACAAATAATTTACAACCAAGAGCCCCCATCCCCACATGGAATCCCTCCATTAACACAATTAACCAAACTGTAGAAACTAAGGAGGAGGAAGCTTGCTGTCCTCTCCCCAAAGCCCATCTCTAGGTCAGAAAGTCAATATATCGAGACAAGTTCTCGCTGTGTGGCTCTGGCTAGCCTCAAACTCTTATTATATATAGAACAGGCTGTCTTCGAGTTCATAAAAATCCCACTGCCTCTGCCTCCCCAAAGCTGGAATTAAGTGTGTACAGGAACGCCCTTAGTTTGTTTCAATCACTCTTTTTAAAAAGTACCTGGAACATGTCTATTTTGCTAGAATTCTCAAGTTCCATCCTGAGGCTCAAGGATTAGTAGATAACGCGCTGAGATGTTGCCTTCTGTCATCAAAGGTTCTCATTAAATGGGGGTTGGAGGGCTGGAAAGGAAGAAGTGGTTGGAGCTTAAATCCCTGGGAAGGTCTATAAACCACACTGCTGGGCTGACGCAGCCAGTCTACAGGGCGCAGCCATTGCCTCGAGAGGCCTTCAGGGCACCACGGTGCTGTGGGTGAGGCGCCACCAGCTCACAGGGCCAACTCGGCACTGCAGGAGCCCAGTGGAGCATGGCTGGATGTTCAGGAACCTTACAATCAGGAGCAGCCCCACTTACCACAGGCCAAACATGAAGCTTTTATGGCTCATAGCCATTGTCAAAAAAGCAAACTTAACCTACAGTCTCGCATTAACTGTCTTGAGGTCATCACTAGCTCACATTAACTGTCTTGAGGTCATCACTTTCAGAATCAGAAATCCCTTAGGAAGAGATTTCTGAACAATGACATGGCTTGTTCTTGAGCAAGAGAAACAATTTTTGTTGTTGTTGTTGTTTTGTTTGTTTTTCCTGTTTCTCTGTGTAGCTCTGGCTGTCCTGGAACTCACTCTTGTAGACCAGGCTGGCCTCAAACTCACAGAGATCCACCTGCCTCTGCTTCCTGAGTGCTGGGATTAAAACCGTGTGCCACCACCGCCCAGCTCAAAAGTAACAAATTTTTAATTAGTGCCCAACAGGCAGGGGTGGGATACAAGCATATATACCACAAGGCGAAGACGTGACTGATAGTCCAAAAGTCCTGTGAGGGAACAGACAAGCACATCACTGGCTAGCTTAGACAACATGAGCATCACTGTTGAAGAATCAATCCTGTGCAGTTTTGTAGAGAATGAGGAAACAGAGCCACACAAATATGCCCAGCTAACTTTTGGTGGGTGGTTTTGTTTTGTTTTTGAGAAAGGCTCACTATCTAGTGCTAGCTGGCCTGGAACTCACTATGTAGACCAGGCTAACTTTCAAGTCACAGGGCTCTGCCTGCCTCTGCCACCTGAGTGCTAGGATTAAAGGTGTATGCCGCCACCATGCCAACTCATTTTTGTCAAAAGTACAAAAAAACAATCCAAATGAAGAGAAGTTATCATTCCCATGTGTGGTGCTGGGGCAGGCCTGCCACTGGTACATATAAAACAAAGCAAACAGACAAAACAAAGCCCAGGATCTAATCCATCTCTCATACAAAACGTTAACTCCAACTGAATTGTGGACCTAAATGTGAAACTACAAAATCTTTTTTTTTTAATATTTACTTATTTTATGTGTATGAGTGCGCCGTCTTCACACATAGCAGAAGGAGCAATCAGATCCCACTACAGACGGTTGTGAGCCACCATGTGGTTGCCAGAAATTGAACTCAGGACCTCTGGAAGAGCAGCCAGTGAGTGCCCTTAACCAGCCAGTAAGCCATTTCTTCAGTCGCTGAAACTATAAAATCTTAAAGCAGGAGAAGGAGGGACACAGAAAACATTCCGTCTAAAGCTAGGTCTTCAGCTCTTAAAGCTAGTAAAACTGTGACCATAAAAGGGGACATCTATAAATGAGACTTCATCAGAAACGAAATAAAGAGCTTAGGACTGAGTGAGGCCCCGTGGAGAGGATAAGACAAACTAGAGACGGAGACTCTGTTTGTGAATTGTGTGTCTGCCAAAGGACAGTGTTGGGAACACGAGGAGAACTCTCAAAACGCAAAAGTAAAATAAACAGGGAATCCAACTGCAAAATCCAATGAGAGAAACACACGGAGAGAGTTTTCCAAACGAGATACAGATGGGAAACGGCATGTGAAAAGATGCCTGGCATCATTGGCCATCTAGCAGAACTACTGAAAACAGCGTTTGCTGGGTCCTTTAGTCCCAGCACTTGGGAGACAGAGACAGGAGGATCTCTGGGAGCTCCAGGACAGCCAGAGCTATGAGGTGAAACAGTCTGGAAACAAAACAAAAACAGTGTTGCCTATGCTTGTCGAGGGTGTGGAGACCTTGGAATGTCTGAGCATCAGAGTGGGGACAGCCACCCCGAGAACTTTCTTTACAGAGTTCAACATGCAACTCCTACACAACCCAGGAATCGTTGGTTACCTTGAGTGTTTATCCCCGGAAAATAAAACCCCACGTTTCCACAGACACTAGCACACAACTCTATGGAAGACACAGCTGCCTTCCTTGCCCTGGGATGCAAACTCAAAGCAGACCAATTCTAAGACAAATGGGTGAGGTGTTCTCACAGTGATCCATTATCCAAGACCAAGCGGGGCCAGGCGGGGCCAGGCCGGGGTGCTATTATAAAATTCAATGCTGATGCTTGAGCTAGAAAGCATCAGACGGACAACTCTGAGCTCTGTAAGACTTCCTGACCCTCAGATGCCAGCTGAAAAGATCAGGTCCCAGGCTACCTACATACAGCATCTGCCCAACTTGGCTAAAATAAGAAATTCTCGCCAATTATTTGCTACTATCACTCATGGACAATCTCACTAGTGCTTTAACCATTTTATTATAAAAAGATGCAGTTCAAGCATGACTAGTCAGGAAAGCTGCCTGGAGCAGGGAGGGTAGGGGACTTGAAGCTTGCCGTGGCCTCACACTCTCTGCTTTCGGAGTCACAGAAGGCTTTGCTGCAAAAGCATGGCGATTGATGATAACTTGACCTTTGCTTACCTTGTCTTTTTCTTCCAGTGTTAGAATGGAAGAGAGCCCTGCACGGTAGGCAAGCTTTCCATATGGCCACACCCTTAGCCAGATTAACATAAATATCCTTGAGTGGCTCTTTCCTTGCCTTTGCTCCCCAAAGATAGAGGACCTGCAGTCTCCTTGGCCAACAGCCTTGAGACCACGCAGAGGACCCCAAACATCTGTCCTCTCATCTGTCCTCCCACAGGAGATTCTCCAGGTTTGAGATTAAGATGAGCGAGGAAGGAGTGTATGGAGAAAGCAAGCACGGCTGTATGCATGTGGTCCATCACTGACTGGATTTGTGACACACACAAAGGCGATCCCAAGTGATGGCAGTACCTAATGACATCATCATCATCGTCCGACATCATCATCATCGTCATCATCATCTCGGTTTGTGCAAAGATACCTGGTGATGTCAGTCCCTGTCCGTGTGCTGTGAGACCGCTTCCACCGCTCTAAGGAGACAGAGTTCAGAGTTCCTGGACAGCTCGCCTGGTGAGGAGCTGGCAATAATTTAATTCCATCTCTAGCTTTATGTGTAGGCACATGGAGAACCATGAACAGCTTTAAGAAGGAAGAGTTTGACTGCCACATCCTCGACAAAGGCTTTACAGCCAAGGACATTCTGGACCAAAAAATTAATGAAGTTTCTTCCTCTGATGACAAGGATGCTTTCTACGTCGTGGACCTGGAGACACTCTGAGGAACCATCTAAGATGGCTAGAAGCTCTTCCCCGCATCACTGCCTTTCATGCAGTCAAAAGTAATGACAGCAGAGCCATAGCAAACACCCTAGCTGCCATTGGGACAGGTTTTGACTGTGCAAGCCAGACTGGAATCCAGTTGGTGCAGGAGCTCAAGGTGCCTCCACAGAGAGGATTATCTGTGCAAATCCTTGTAAACAAGCGTCTCAGATCGAGTATGCTGCCAGCGATGGAGTGCGGGTGATGACATTCGACAGCGAGGCTGTGCTGATGGAGGTGGCCAGAGCACATCCACAGGCAAAGTGATTCCAAAGCAGTCTGTCGCCTCAGTGTTAAGTTTGGCGCCACACTCAAAACCAGCAGACTTCTCTTGGAACGGGCAAACGAGCTAAATATTGATGTCCTTGGTGTCAGCTTCCACGTGGAGAGTGGACGTACTGACCCTGAGACCTTCGTGCAGGCCCTGTCGGATGCCTGTTGCGTCTCTGACGCGGGAACAGAAGTTGGTCTCAGCATGTATCTGCTTGATATGGGTGCCGGCTTTCCTGGAGCTGAGGATTCGAAGCTTAAATTTGAAGAGAGCACCAGTGTGATCAACCCAGCTTGGGACAAGCACTTCCCGCCAGACTCTGGGGTGAGAGTCATAGCCGAGCCAGGCAGATACTATGTCGCGTCAACTTTCACCCTGGCAGTCAAAATCATTGCCAAAAAAAAAAAATGGTATGGAAGAAACAGACCAGCTGTGAGGATGAGGATGTCAAAGACGCAAACCTTCACGTAGTATGTGAATGACGGAGTGTACAGATCATTTAACTGCATTCTTTATGATCACACACCTGTGAAGGCCCTGCTGCCGAAGAGACCCAAGCCAGACGAGACGTATTCCTCGCCCAGCATCTGGGGACCAACATGTGACAGCCTCGATCGGATAGTCGAGAGCGCTGTAACCTGCCTGGTATGCATGTGGGTGATTGGATGCTTTTTGAGAACATGGGTGCGTACACTGTTGCTGCTGCATCTACTTTCCATGGGTTTCAGAGGCCTTCTACCTGCTATGTAATGTCGAGGTCAATGTGGCAACTCATGAAGTGGATCCAGAGCCATGGCTTCCCACCAGAAGTGGAGGAGCAGGATGTTGGCACTCTGCCCATGTCTTGTGCCCAGGAAAGCGGGATGGACCGTCACCCAGCAGCCTGTGCTTCCGCTGGTATCAATGTGTAGATGCCATTCCTATAGCTCTTACCTGCAAGTTTAGCTTGAATTAAGGGATTTGGGGGGACCGTTTCACTTAATTCCCTCTAGTTTTGGAATGTCTTTGTAAGAATAGGGTTGGCACGGATGCAGTATAGAAGGCTAAAAGATGGGTCACACTTACCTGTGCTCCTATGGAAACTTTGAATATTTGTTTTATATGGATTTTTATCACTTTTCTGGCATGATACTAATTGTACATACAAAGCTAAGCAAGCATTTACAGCTTGTACATTTAGCAGAGTGGGCCAAAAGCTAATATTGTGACCCATTTTGGAAATACACTGTCTTGAAATAAAATAAAAAAAGATACCTGATGTATGTATATACACAGGCTAAGGACAGATGATTCAGAAATTCCCTTCAGATTCTATGTGACTACATCACACCTATTATAGTTTGATTTACAAATAAATCACAGCAAGAGATTAACAAAATAATAAGAGACAACACGCTGGAATAAAAACACTGGCATTATCTATTTTGGGAGTTTCCATCTTCTGTATTTTCTTCCACAGCTGGCCTGCAATAATGGAAGCCATGGAAAGTGAAGCCACAGATAAGGCAGGGTGAGCGACTGTACTTTCAAAGGCCCGCTACAACCTCGCTGAGGAGACCTTGATACTTTTGGAACACAGCATGATGTTTACGTACCCTATCTTTCCAGTTACCCCCCACACCCCACAGGATTTGTTTACCTAGTCTCCTCCTCTTTATCAGGAAGCCAAAGGAAAAGGAACACTTCTTGACTGACAATAAACCAGGTGATTTGTGAAATGGCACTACCTAATTCCTAACAGAACTATAAGATTCTATTCATTCCCTACAGAACTATACAATATTTCCAGTTGCAGGCAAAGAGCTTCATTCCTCACGTTCTCCACAATAATCGTGTAGTGGTTTCATCACACAGGAAATGTCTGTTCAGAGTTTGGAGCATCACAGAAAGCTTCTGTGAGAGTTGGCCTTTCCGGGAGAAAATGTACAAAACTGGTAGAGGGATGGTCAGAAACAGGAGGTACAGGCCCGACTGGTGGGGCAAGATGCTGAGGCGGGTAGGGGCCACATTCACTCCCTCCCTAGGAAGGAGAACCATCCCTTCCTCCTCCTGCAGTGTTCTCATTAGATGAAACAACATTCAGCACTTCTAAAAATAGAAATCAATTACATAGAGATGCATCAGTGGGTCAAAGGAAGGCACAGGTACCTTTCTCCAACTACCTGAAGATAGACCTGAACTGCCTACTGTTCTCCCTGCCTTGACGCTGGCTCCAGAGCCTTCTCCTGGGGTCCTGACCTCCTCTCCAGCTTCTTCCAGCTACAATGAAGATGCTCAAGGGAGATATGGAGGAAGAGGGGAAGGGCTGATTCAGGGGAGTCCCTCCTCTTTGCAACAGCATGCCTGGAGACCATTCAGAATGCCTAGCCCCAGGCTTTTCTGCTTTGTCCTGGGAGGGTGGGCCCAACTCCCTAGGAACCCTTGGGGCTAGGACCTCAACAGACCCAACACTATAAGAGTCCTGTAAAAGCAAACATGCTGAAGATGTGTTTGGAGGCCTGTGCTGCACCTGCCAAAGGGTGGACCTTCAGGAGGCGGGGCATGGAAGGTCACCGGAGTGTGCCCTTAAAGAGGCCAGTAGAGAGTGTAGACTAAACAGCTCTGGTGCAGCCCCATGCGCCTCTACATCACTTCATGGCAGGCCTCCAAGGACCATGGGTTGAACTCTCTGAATCTATGAACCAAAGGAAATCTTTCTTCTTATAAGTCAATTATCTCAAGGTTTTTTTGTTTGTTTTGTTTTGTTTTTTTGAGTTGCAGGAAGCTGACCCATCCCTTAGGCACACAGATGAGACACAGCTCACGCCCTCAAGAGCACATACAGTCTGCCAGTCCGCACTCACCTCTGACTCCCCCATTCTCCTCACCACCATGTTCTTTCTCTATCATAACAAAACCAAACACGGTGTTGGTACAATCTCTAACAACCAAACTTAATGAACAAACAAACTAAGAAACCAGAACATTCCAAATACTTGAACAGGTCAATCACCTTTCCTCGCAAATCTCTGACATAGTTCCTGTGAAAAAGCAAATAAACTCACCCAGCACAAGGCCCATCTGCAGCCTGGGAGGGTGTTGGGAGGAGGGAGGATGCTGGGGAGGAGGGAAGGTACTGAGAGGAGGGAGGGTACTGGGGAGGAAGAGGGTGCTGGGGAGAACAGAGGTACTGAGAGGAGGGAGGGTGCTGGGGAGGAGGGAGGGTACTGAGAGGAGGGAAGGTGCTAGGGAGAGGGGGTGCTGGGGAGGAGGGGGGTATTGAGAGGAGGGAGGGGGGGGGGGGGGGGGGGGGGGGGGTGCTGGTGAGGAGGGAGGGTGCCGGGAGGAGCCCAGGAGAGTACTGGGGAGGAGCAGCAAGCCATTCCCTGGCCTCAGAAACTTTAATACTTTGGTACAAGTTTGACTTGATTTAGAGAAGAACCATCCCCAGTGACCTGTGCTCCACCCTCAGCCCCCACAGCGGGGATTAGCCACTAGTGTGTTTACAGCCCCTGAACTGAGGGCACCCTCCCCCCAGCTTACAGCTTAAGCACTCAAAATATTTATGCTTGTCTTTCTGTGGCTGGTGCCTGTGAAAACTCTCTGTGAGCCTCTGAACTCTGCATTTCACAGCTGGGGACACCTGACCTATTGTTGTATGGATAAAAGATAGAAATGGCTCACAGGAGCAGAGGGAAAGAAGGTGGCTTCCCTGCAGGCCTCAGACACTGTACACCCACACAGTATACACACAGAGACAGACAGACACACATACACAGAAGACATAGACAGACACACACAGAGCCAGCGACACCGAGATAAACAGACACATGAGCCGCCTCTTCCAGTATTAGGCAAAAGACTTAACCAGACACCATTAATTCTTCTCCCCCTCCCCCATCCCATTCTACTCCATTATTAACCTAGCAGGGCACACAACTGGGATATCACTTAAGTCACCACATTTCTTACCTCAGCTGGAGTCTCCCACCACCCACTCCCACACTCAGTCACACATGAAGGCATACCATGACTAGCCAGTGAAACCAGAGACCGCGTGGCTCCTTCCCAGCTGTCCTCAGTGAGTGCACTGGGACTTACCAGGTTTTGAGCCAGAGACCGATGCTCTGACCCAAAACACAACCAGCGTCCTAAGGAGTACTCGCTCCCCTGTAAGATTTGCCTACAGAACCGGCGTCCTAAGGAGTACTCGCTCCCCTGTAAGATTTGCCTACAGAGAATTTTACCGCCTTCCCCAAGCAAATCTTTGCTCATCAGGGGAACCATAAAGTCTGAAAACAGCAGCGATGATATTTTACTGTGCTGTAGTAGAAGGACACTGGCTGTTTATTGTTTCATGTACCTACACTTGCAGACTCCCTGGCTGTCAGACAGTCTGAATATAATAGTACATAGACAGAGTCCTAGTTTAGAAGACTAGATAGATGCCAAGGAGCGGACAGAGAGAAGAAGCCATGACACAGCAGAAGGCAGGAGGACCAAGTCCTGAGCTCAATGGGGGCTGAACGCGATGGTGAAGGGAGAAAGGGAAGATGCAGACCCATGGGGAAGGGGGATGCAGACCCACGGGGAAAGGGAAGAGGGGATGCAGACCCATGGGGAAGGGGAAGGGGGGATGCAGACCCACGGGAAAAGGGAAGGGGGAATGCAGACCCACGGGGAAAGGGAAGAGGGGGATGCAGACCCACGGGGAAGGGGGGATGCAGACCCACGGGGAAAGGGAAGGGGGAATGCAGACCCACGGGGAAAGGGAAGGGGGGATGCAGACCCACGGGGAAAGGGAAGGGGGAATGCAGACCCACGGGGAAAGGGAAGGGGGGATGCAGACCCACGGGGAAGGGGGATGCAGACCCAAAGCCAAGTGGTGAGCAGAGAGACAAGAATGCCACTCAAAGCTCTGAAGCTGCTGCTCTGAGAAAGTCCACTGAACCCGCGGTCACACTCAATTTAGGGAACACAGTGTGTCAAGCTACTGTGACCCTTCCTAAAATATAGCCAAAATACGCAATAAAACACAACAAACAAAAATTTCTATTTAGTTGAGCTTGGGGAAAAAGAAAGGTAAGACTTCTCCAGTGTCATAAAGGAGTAAGGGGTTGAAAACCACAGCAGGCTCAGTGAGGAAACCTGTCTCAGAAACTCAGATAGAAAGAGAGAGAAGACATCCCACATCGGCTTCTGGCCTCCACATGCTAGTGTACACACACGTAGATGTAGCCAAACATGCACACATCACACACAAGCGTGACAAAGAGAAAGAAAGAAAAGGAACAAGCTGACAAACGTGCCAATCAAAGAAAATAAGCATTGCTATTAGATGTATCAACTAAGGGGAGACTTTTAAGAGATGAAACAATGATGATAACAGGAAGGAACAGAGTTGATTAGTTCCTTAAAGCTGTGCGTATTACTCAGGAAAGAAGCAGGTATAATAATTTTAAATTTCAAATCAAACATGCATGTGAAATATGAGTCAAATTAACAGCAGAATACACACTGTAGAATGTACAGCATCCCAGTTGACAAAGAAAACATGAGAATTAAAAAAACCAAAGAAAAGGCAACATTTAAGAAAACAATCAAAAAATGCATGGAAAATAAAGAACATAAAATACAATGATCAAAATAGAACAACATATTTATTAATAGCCACAATGGCATAAATGAATTAAATTCATTGGTTCAAAAGTGCTTCTCAAATACCATTTCAAAAAATATAGCTATATTTTGGTTCATAAAAAATAATAACCTATCACAGCTAGCCATTGTGGAAAAAAATAATAACCTAAAACATAATCATAGAAAATCAGACACTAAAGGAACCACAGAAAAGCTATCCCAGCAAGTGCCAGTAGAATAGATGTCACTGCCAACTGATTAGGATAATTTATCCCAAAGCTTCTAAATATACTTGGATTTTAAAATATAACTTCAAAATACATAAAGCAAGGGTTTGACACAGCCCAAATTACAGTAAGACCAAATTATAAAGTACACAAAAAATTTGAACAACATATTAATGAATTGAATGCACTTTTATGAACTACAGCAATACAAGGATGGGCTATAAATCAATTAAAACCAAATGGAACAAGAGTTAAAATATAGTAGACTCTACAGACAGAGAAATATGACTTCATCAAACCTTTACATCTGTACACTGAATACATACAATATTCTCCCTGCCATGGGTTACAGCTGAAATTTTAAAACTTCACTGGAAGTTTTAATGGAATTACATGAAAATCTCCACCTAGACTTGGAGCAGCCACAGTCTCTGGCACACACAGAAGCATAATATCTAACCACTTGTTTACTAAGCACAGACCCCATAATGACATCACATCCAGGTTCTGGAATAGATGGCCTGCAAAAAGCCTCTGGTTTCTGGTGGCTCCAGCGATTCCTATTAAATAAAATACGAGGCCGTTTGTTTGAACCAAGCTTTTGCAACAGGTTCATAGAACCAGAGGGAACCCCAATAAAATATACGAGGTCGTTTCTTTGAACCGAGCTCCTGTAACAGGTTTAGAGAAGCAGAGGGAACCCCAATAAAATTCTCTGGCTGAAGTTCTACACGCCTCACTCCAACTGCATGACTATCTGACAGAGACCAGGAGAGACCGAACAGTCAAATAACACGAGCAAGTCATCCCTACTGATGTGACAGTGCCCTCTGTGTGACCGCTCGCAGGACAGTAACCTGAGCGCCACCCACCAGGCTTCTCTTTCCCTGTTCCTATGCCACAAAACCCACTGCTCTACCCCAGGTCCAGTGGGGGGGGGGCTCATTCTATTTGATGAAATGGAAACCATCCTAAATCTCAAAATCACAACTACCAACCAATGGGATCTGATACTCAGTTTGTCTTTCAACACTCCTTTCCACAGTACCGATTCACTGGGGTGACGTATCTCTGTCGTTAGAAATTGCCAACTAATCTGGCTGCTTATTATTTGTGTCTAGTTTATGACTGTATTAAAAAGCTGGGGGAGGGTATTATTGTAGAGTAAAAAAGCATAAGGGTGGCCGGGCAGTGGTGGTGCACACCTTTAATCCCAGCACTTGGGAGGCAGAGGCAGGCGAATCTCTGTGAGTTTGAGGCCAACCTGGTCTATAAGAGCTAGTTCCAGCACAGGCTTCAAAGCTACAGAGAAACCCTGTCTCAAAAAACATAAAAAAACAAACAAACAAAAAAAAAACAAAAGGGTGACCATCTTTGCAAATTGATGGCCTGGTGGCGCAGGCCTTTAATCCGGGCAATTGGAAGGCAGAGATAAGCGATCTCTGTGAGTTCCAGTCCAGCCTGGTCTACAGGGCAAGTTCCAGGACAGCCAAAGCTACACAGAGAAACCCTGTCTCAAAAACAAAAAGAAAAGTGAAAGCTAGGCTAGCTCACCCACTTTCCCTTTCTGAGATTCTGTGGGAGATCTGTGAAGAAACAACATAGGAGTCCAGGACCAAAACAGCTTGAACTCTGGGGCAGGGCAAAGGACCTGGTTCCTGGATGCAGGGACCATGAGTAATCAAGCACAGAGAGTGACCAGGAGACCTGGCCAAGTAGGTCAGCCCTCTTGTCTTCCCATCTATCAACAGAGAAAGCGAGTTTCCCATGACAAGCCTGTTTACCTTTAAAAAGGATCAGAGAGGAAAGCCCTTTGTCACCCTTTGACAACCCTATCCCTGCCCCAGTTTGCATCCTGGGTCGGGGAAGGAGGGCAGGGAGACAGAGTAAAGGCCATGTAGTGAGTACTGGTCCCCTGCGTCATGTTAAGAAGTCAGACAAGTCTTCTTAAGAGCCCAGACAATCCAAAATTGTAGACAGGGGGAAAAAAAGGAGCCCAGGCAAGTCTGCTGAAGACCAAAGGGACGCTGTCAGACCTCTGGGACAGAGAGGAGAAAAAGGACTAGACACCATGCACACTGTCACCTCACATCTTCACCCAAAACATTGGTCAAGTATGATAGAAGAAAACCATTCTGAAAGAGGTTAAAACTCACTCAACAAAACCATTTCAAGGGTATAAAAACTCACATGGGGTATAAAACCGCTACCTTGTCTGCTTGGTCCTGAAACACACCCATCAACTTCCAAGGCAATTCCAAACTCTTCACAACTACAATTCCATAACTACTGGAAAGCATTCACCTGATGGCAAAAATTTCGCAAAGGCAATTTTCACTGACAAAGCAGAACAGAGCCCAGAACTGGAGGCAAAGCACTGAAGATGGGGGTGAAGGGTGGTGACTGTTACCACAGGGCTGCTCAGGTCCTCTGAGACCAGGCGCCTACACACAAGAAGGACTCTGCTATTCAGGAACCCAAAAAGTCCGTGCATTTTTAGGTCATCATGCGTCACTTTACAAAACGTCAGAAGTGAACCACGAAGAACAAAGCTCACCAGAGCCAAACTCATCTGTGTATTTTTTTTTTTTTTTTGCTTTTGTGAAAACAATCCATCTATGGAGACACAGCTGGCATTTCCCAGCAATCCCTCTTCCAGCACCTTGGGACCCTGCATCCCCTGGCTCCATCATTCTCTTCATCCAGCATCCTCTGCCAGTGTCTAACTCTCCTGAGACTCCTGTATGTTATGCAATCCTTTAGCGGTTTGGTATAAAAATATCATCCCACCGGACTGACTGCAACTCCGATGGTGAAACACTTATTCCATCTCTACTGAGCCATTTTATCCCACTGTATCATTTTAACCCACAGGGAGGGGCAGATCTCCTCACATCGACCTGGGGCTCCGAGATGACCCTGCTTCCTCTGGCTTTACTTTCCATGTAGAAAACAACAGTCGTCATTTCTTCCTCCCAAGGAATTCCAAGTCTCACGAAATCCATTTAAACATATGCAGACTCTTCCCTTGCTTAAAATATATATGCAGTCAGTCTTCTGCATTCATGTGTTCCACACAGATAGATTCAACCAACCAGGGGTATAAAACAGTTACCAAAAATATTGCTGTCAACCTGACTATGTAGACTAGATTTTTAGGATTCATGTCTAAATGACATTAACAAAACAACTCTTTATATAGTGAGTATATTGTATTAGACATTATAAATAGCATAGAAATAAATAAAGTATGCAGGTGTGCTCAAGTTCTATCAAAAGGCTTATCATTTTATGTAAGAGACTTGAACATCTCTGGACTTCAGTATCTGTGGGGGTCCTGGAACCTCCTGGTAACACTATATACATAATATATATGTATGTGTGTTGTGTGTGTGTACATGTAGTTACATACGTGTGTGTAGTTAATTTTAATACCAAAACATCTATCCAAATCAATCTTATAAAATATACTTCTGAATTATTTTCTATGCACACAGGTAGGGACTGACCTGTAAAATAGTACAGTTTCAGAAAACTAAGACCAAAGGAAAAGCAGGCAATAAAAGGTACCAGTGATAGTGAATGAGGAGGCAAAAAAAAAAAATCCACGATTAGAGGGTAAACTCCTCCAGCCTGAGGATGAACCAGGCAGCAATTAAGGGCTGCGCTGTACTCATGATGGAAGCAAGCTTTCAGAAGCTTAGCCTCCTGGGCGGGGAAACCTCGCAGCACCGCGCCCGACCCCAGCAAGCCGTGAAGGCCATCTGTGCTCATTCCCTCACCCGGCATGTGTTCAGGCTCAAGGATTCCACAGTGAACCAGACAGACAAGCCCCTGCCCCTTCCAATGGAGCTCATATTATACAGGGGCATTCGTGGAAAGCCGGACAGATGAGAGATAAAGAAACCGCAAGCAAAGGCCATGGGAGACATAAGAAGTGGCGGCATCATGGCTTTGCTGCGGTTTGTACTTTGCAAAAATCCTTGGGTGCCATGAAGCACTATAGTGGACTTTCATGTCTTCAGCCCCAGAACTCCGGACCCCGCCTGAACAAGGTGGGGTGCTGCACATTTGGGTGGGAATGACTAAATGGGACAAATGTGCCCAGAAGACATGAACTGCTGCTTCAGGCTATCAGCAGGTCACGTGCCAGCTTGAACCAGCCTCCCCCAGCACCGCATACTTCATCAGTATGCAGGGTGTTTTCCAAAAAAACACGCAGCTACAATCTTGTAACAAAGTCAAAAAGAATGTTGTCAGGATTTACATTGCCATATGCAAATGAAATATTTTTCTAGACTACTTTGCTAGAATAATCACTCTGTAACATTCGAAAATATCTATACCTATATATAGATATCTATGTTAGATCCTATCGGCTGAATAATACATAGACATGTGCACACAAAGGAGCATGTGTGCAGCACAAATCTATTTACAGAGAGCTTTGTCGTTGCTATTTTGAGACAGGGTCTTACTATGTAGCCTTGGATGGCCCGGAGCTGGCTATGTAGATCAGGCTGGCCTTTGAATTCATTGATTTCTGCCTGCCTCTGCCTCCCAACTGTGGGGATTAAAAGGCATAAGCCACTGGCTGATAACAGAGTTTTCATGGACAAATATGATTTACTCACAGCTCATATGAAGAGAAAAAATTCAGTGCAGGGGGAGCTATTGCTTAATTCTGTAATAACACACTGCACTTAGACACACTGAAGGGATTAATGGTCAGCTCACTAGAACAGAAATGATAGGAAACGAATTTAGACTACAGTTTCAAAGCCTTTTATGTAAAAGGGCAGATAGCAAATATTTTTGGCTTTGTAAGCAACCTACAGTCTTTGTTCCAGAATTTCCTTAGCATCTGTGTGTCTGTGACTTATCTTTTCTCCTTAGCTCCTGAGCCAAATAGCCTTGCACTGTTGATTGACTCCTGTCTTCCAGCTTAAAAATGAAATGTGAGGAGCCCCTAATTCTTGTGCCCGTGTTTGAGCATTACCTCTTTGAATCTCTCCAGCTCATTCTGGAGGGCCTGTCTGGATATCTCCACCTCGATCATCTGCTGCCGGAGAGTTTCATTGTCGTCCTCAGCTTTAGCACGCTTCTCCTCCACGGTCTCCAGTTCGTGGTGCAATCTGACGGACACATCTTTGGCTACCTGCATTGGACACACAGGGATAATCATCAGGATATGAAGTCTGGGGGATGCTAAGGGAATATTCAGACAGCCTCAGAGGAAGAACCATTAGCTTAGTCATAGCAAGAACTCAGGAAATACACACCAGGCTTATATTTAACAAAGAAAGTACTACATGCTGAGCATCCCTGATCCAAAAATCGAACATCTAAAATGCTCTAAAATCTGAACCCCTTTAGACACAAGCACTCTGAATAACGAATACAGTCTTACTGTTTCTTTCTTTTTCTTTTTCTTTTTTTTTTTTTTTTCGAGACAGGGTTTCTCTGTGGCTTTGGAGCCTGTCCTGGAACTAGCTCTTGTAGACCAGGCTGGCCTCAAACTCACAGAGATCCGCCTGCCTCTGCCTCCCGAGTGCTGGGATTAAAGGTGTGCGCCACCACCGCCCGGCAGTCTTACTGTTTCTATTTCTGTGATAAAACACCATGACCAAAAGCGACTTGGGGAGGAAAGGGTTTATTTCACTTACACTCCCACAATACAGAGCAGGACCTCAAGGCAGGGGCATAGAGGAGCCGAAGGAGAGGCCACCGAGGGGAGCTGCTTACTGGCTTGTTCCCCATGGCTTGCTCAGCCTGCTTTCTTATACCATTCAGAAATCCCAGCCCAGGGATGGCACTATCTACAATGAGCTGGGCCCTCGCCCGTCAATCATCAATCAAGAAAAGGTCCTACAGACTTGCCTATAGGCCAGGATTATGGAGGCATTTTCTCAACCGGGTCCCTTTTCTCAGATGTGTCTAGCTCATGTCAAGTAGACAACAAAACTATGCATCACAGACACTCAATGTATAATTTAAGACATGAATCTCTATTATAAAGGAGAAAATGGTTTTCATAATGACTAAGCCACCCTGGATAGGACTGTCTTCTCACGGAATATCAGCATTAATGCCAATTCTCCTAGCACTCATATGCTTCCTGCCAAACAAATCAATGTTAAACCTAAAACTGCTTGGTGGTAGCTGTGCAAAGCCAGACAGTGGTGGTGCACACCTTTAATCCTAGCACTTGGGAGGCAGAAGCAGGAGGATCTGTGAGTTCAAGGCCACCCTGGTCTACAGAGTGAGTTTCAGGACAGGCTCCAAAGCTACACAGAGAAAGTCTTTCTTGAAAGAAAAAAAAAAACCTAAAAGCAGTAAAAATAAATAAACAAATAAATAAAAATTCTGTATGTAGTAGATGATCCACAGAGTCAAATTTTTCAAGATGTTTTCTGTGGCTCTTGTGTGGTTAAAACCTTGCAGTGTTCAAAGCAATTAAACTCTTTTACTTTCTTTTAAATTTTATTTATTTTATGTGTATGAGTGTTTTGCCTGCATGTTTTGCATGCAGTGCCCATGGAGGCCAGGAAATAGTGGTAGATCCCCCAGAACTGGAGTTGTAGATGGCTGTGAGCCACTATGTGGTTGCTTGGAATGGAACCCAGGTCCTTTGCAAGAGCAGCCAGTGGTCTTAACCGCCGAGCCTTCTCTCCAGCCCAAAGCTCCTTTACTGTCTAACAGCAAGTGAGGAAAGACTGTAAGACAACCATAAATCACCCTTTCTCACACTGACTGGCACTGCATGAGTGGTTGAGAACCAACAGGAGCCAAGATTACTCCTGGCATAAGGAAAGCCGGATGAGATTTCGGTCTCAGAACCTGAGACATCCTGGAGAATCCACATCCAGATCCATGACTTGATGATGAGGTCATGAGCTTTGCAGTCCACACAGTAAGTTCAGTCCCACTTTCAACCAGTAATTTTCATTCTTTCCTCATCTCTTTAAGATACTTAATTTTAGTCGGGCCATGGTGATGCATGCCTTTAATCCCAGTACTCGGGAGGCAGAGGCAGGCGGATCTCTATGAGTTTGAGGCCAGCTTGGTCTATAAGAGCTAGTTCCAAAGCAACAGAGAAACCTTGTCTAAGAGAGAGAGAGAGAGAGAGAGAGAGAGAGAGAGAGAGAGAGAGAGAGAGAGACTTAAATTTTATTTTATGTGTAGAGGTATTTGCCTACATGTCTGTATGTCACATTCATCCCTAGTACCCACTGAGACCAGAAGAGGACATCGTATATTGTGGGAGATGTTTGCGATGGACGCTGGTAATCAAATCCATATTGAGTGGGTAGGTAGGTGTGTGGAGTTACCACCTCAGATTCCTAGCCACGGGATGCCGCGTGAGCTCACTCACCTTCAAATCCTGCTCCAGGCTTCTGATGAGCTCCCCGTCCACCTGCCCTGTTTCTGCCACTTTCAGGCTTTTCTGCTCAGCCTTCCTGAGTCGGTACTGCAGGATCCTGCAGTTCTTGTTTGCACGGTCCAGCTCTCTCCGGAGCTCCTGCAGCTGGTAACCATCCTCTTCTAGATAGCTGTCTCTCATCTCTTCCATCTCTGCACGGAGTTCATCTAGTTCATCCTAGGGATCCAGACACCACAGGTGAGCCAGACCCTAGCAGGAATGTAGCCTCTCTCCATCCGTGAGCCCACCCCACTCCACCCAATACACTCAATGTCGAATGCCTACACATACCCACCAGCTCGTGGCCATACCAAGGGACCACTGGAAATTCTCACAGGAGATGGTAAACTCACCAAGTATTCTTCTGAACTGAAGATCTAAAATACAGTCACCATGACTCCTTACATATCCAGAAGAGAAATCACTTCTACAAATAACCAAGCCTTCAGAGTCAAACCAAAGGACCAGTTACGTACTAAGATGAACCAGACAGACCTTCCACCTTCGATGGACATAAAGTTTAGTAGGTGGACATAAAGTTTAGTAGGATAATAACTGCTGACTGCCATGGAATTACAGTAAGCCTGCAAACGTCTCTAAAATTCTATTCTATGATACAAATGTCAGCATTCAATGATTCTAATGAGAAACATTTTCCACTACTTCAAATACACGCTGAGTTTTGTTTTGTTTTGTTTTTCAATCTCCCATCCTGCATTTCTCAAACCTCCCATTTTTACTATGAAGATGAGCAGTCTCTGGATGCAAAAACATTACATAAAATAATAAAGTCCCCTCCTCCACACTGAGCTCTGGCCTTAGGTCTCTACCCAGATCAGTCTGGATATCAAAATGAAATCATACTGTTTCCCATGCCACCAAACAAAACTGTGTTGTTATGGTGACCTTCTGAAAAATCAGGATGTCCCAAACAGGCCAGTCTCAATGCCATGGTAACACACTCCCTGGTACTTTCATCTTCATCGGGAGCAGAGTAACCTGTGGTAATCTGAGAAGTGCGCTCTTTTCCTCTGGTTCTGTCTCCCATACAAGCAGAGTCACTATGAAACGCCCAGTCTGCTGTTTGCTTCTGCTGTCTTCAGTCTGTCTAGAAAAATCAACCGCAGCCCAAGGAACTCTGGATTCAAAGGAACAGGTGAGCTTTATTCCAGAATTGCCAAGAAAATGGTTTCCTTACCCAAGACTTGGCCCCCGGGCTTCCCTCCTCCCCTACAGCCCAGACTCCAGAAAGTGTTAACTTCTCAGTGAGTGACTCTCCTCCCAGGCTCCCAAATCCCAATCCTAATTCAGGTTTCCAGCCTCAATCCCGGCCTCAATCCCAAACATAAGAAAACCCTTCCAAGGCTCCAAGCTTCCCAAGCAAGCCTCCAGATCCTGGGGAGCCTACTCCACAGCTGGGGAGTTAGTTGGTATATAAATTTATGACTCCACCCACTACCACAGCCTTCAGGGCTTCTTTTCTTTCTCAAATTCCTGCCCAACACCCCTTCCTATCACACTGGGCCTTGGGGCACCTCAGGGCCTGTAGCCCTGGGCTGCCTTTCTTCCCTCCTAGAAATGTTTCTGCCTATATCCACGGGACTAAGACCCTCTCATAACGTGTAAAGCACATGGGTTAAGGCCCTCTGACCAGTCCCAGGGTGTCTGTCCGTCTCTCTCTTTTCTCCCATCTCTTATCGCCAATTAGTAATATTACTGTATTTTTTTTCCAGTTTCTCAACCTACCAGCTCTGAAGGCTGGAAACCTTGTCCCCTGGCCCTTACCCAGAGCGGCATAAGGCTCACAGCAGGCTCTCAAAAACATTTGTAATATGAACGCAAGAAACATCAACACGTAGAAAACACCAAATCATCAAGACAACGGAACTCAAACTTAACTGCAACATTGCTTTGCTGCAGCCTTG
This sequence comes from Ondatra zibethicus, assembly GCA_004026605.1. Taxonomy (NCBI): domain Eukaryota; kingdom Metazoa; phylum Chordata; class Mammalia; order Rodentia; family Cricetidae; genus Ondatra; species Ondatra zibethicus. The sequence goes on from PVIU01000889.1 coordinate 72,705, forward strand.
AGGACTGGTAAAGAAAACCCCCCAAACCTGTAAATGTAGAGCCATATTCTGAATATACATTCTGCCGAATATGAAATATTTCAATATTTCAAGGAAAAGCAATTAGGGAAAAACACTAAGGAAAGCATTCTAGAAATTTTCGTGACTCATTTAATATTTGGTGACTCAAATGCCTACAGAATAAGAGGCGCTCAGTTATTCCTATTTATTTTGTTCAATTAATACTGAGGCCCTAGAAAAAGAAGAAACTCTCACCCATACTTGAAAGTCCTCAATAGCCTTTTGGGCCCTACTATTCAGTTTGTTCCAGGGTTCTCACCACCCTCCCCAATCCTGATTTGTTCTTAAAGCTAGGGGTTTACTTACAATAAAGGACTTGGCTCCCAACATCTGAGCCTCAGCCTGACAAGACCCTGAACGGAGAGAAATGTCCTGAAACGGAGATTATCTTGGGTAACGGTGAAGTAAAAGAAACATGAAGAAATACTGGTGGGCATGCCTGGAGGAAGATGCTCTCCAGTCAACCTCAGCTATACAGAAAATTTCAGAGCACAAACTGGGAGCCCATCCCCCTAACCCCAGCTTGCAGCTTCCCCTTAGCTGCCCACTATCCTGATCAACAGAATCCCTGTGGGCTGCTGGCCAGCTAATCTAACCAAACTGGTGAGTTCCGGATTCAATAGGACACTCTGTCAAAATACTACTAATAAAATGAAGATCAACTGTCAACATCTGGCATCCACAGGAGCACACATACATGTGTATGCCTACCTGAGCGTGTGTGCCTATGCACGCACACACACACACACACACACACACACACACACACACACAAACCATCACCCACTAATGCTCAAAAAAAAAACCCCTCACCCTCTTATAGAGTATTTTATGCTAAGATTGAAAATATCACTAAAATAAATGTATTCTGCTGGGTGTGGTGGCACACACCTTTAATCCCAGCACTCTGGAAGGCAGGGGTAGGTGGATGAGCCATAGTTTCTATCAGGGGTTTTCAACCTGTAGGTCACGACCCCTTTGGGGTTGCCTAAAACCATCGGAAAACAGAGATATTTAGTTATGATTCATAACCGTAGCAAAATGACAACTGAGAAGTAGCAATGAAAATGTTGTTATGGTTGGGGTCACCACAACATGAGGAAGTGCATTAGGAAGGCTGACAACCACTCATTAGCCTACCTAGTGAGATCCAATCTCAAAAAAAAAAAAAGCCAAGGTATTAATGCTTATAATTATCTGTTCTGCTCTTAAAAGGCTGTGTATACATAAGAAGATGGCAGATACAGTTCTCAGATATAAAGTTGTTCCTTAGTTTCCACACATTACAATAGAGGAATCTCGTCCACCCTACCGCTGGCCATGCCTGAGAGATGAGTAAACAGCAATTACCAGCTAAAAGCAGTTTTCCATACACCTTCACCTCTGTGAATGAATATCCCTGGAAAGAAGCTGTGTCTGGCTGTAACAGACTCCCTTGAAGGAGTCTGTGTCTGCAGAGACTGGGGACCGGCTGGAATTTCAGTACTGTGGGAAGATTAGAATTTTGTGGGTCCCGAAGCTAATTACTTTTATCTTAGGCTAGTGTTAGCCTTTTGGAACAGCCACACCTTGTCCCACTCTGGATCTGAACAAACACCTCATGAAAACAAACAAAGTCTCCCCCTAAAAGCTATTAACTCAGCACAGCAACAGCTTCCACCAAGCCAAGAGCTAAGCACCCTGGGCCTATAATTCCCCCATTGCTGTAGCCACCTCTCTGCTACAGCGCCCCCTATGTGCTGTAAGTTGCTTTACATATAGCTTTCTTTGTTCTGTAAAACCACAAAAGCCCTGTGAAACTGCTTTCATGTTGGAACACGGAATTTGGAGTAACCTAAATCAGTGCTCCTGGGCCATGGCCACTCAAGATGGCTCCAGAACAAAGTACTTCTTATTCTCTTTAAGATGAGAGCTGTGATTTTTCTGCTGACACCCACAAACCACTGAACAGGCCATATGTAGACAGATAATTTTATTCTGGGTACAAATAACCACCCACATTAGTAGAACTGGATGCTAGAAAAAGATCAGAATTATTTTCATTTCAATCACTGCTTCCATAACCTCGTATTTTACATCAATTTCTGAAACAGAAGGTACCCTATATCATGCACTTTAACCTCAGAGCTAACCCTAAAATAAACCTCCATTTTCAGTGACAAGAAACCAAACAGTGGCCAGACCCTGTAATCTAGGTCTCAGAGCTAAGAAAGGAAAGTTGACTGCAAACACACTCCAGCCTCGAGTAAATACAACAAATTGCCTGTTATAGGCAGGGCAGACGAGACAGTAACAAACCTACAATTGTACTTTTTAAAAGCCCAACATCCATGTAAACTAAGGAAAGTTGCCTGGCATTTAGAGACTGAGAGTGGATGGCACACATCCACATCCGTTAGAGCAACTGGTACTCAAGGAAACACTGCAGCAGCCGGGGAAGAGACAAAGCTTCTCTTTTTAAAAGCCGGGAACCCGAGAGTTCAAATGCTCTCCTGACACAGCAGGTAAACTGAGGGTGGCATTTCCACTCTTTCTACGGCCTGGAAAACTGTGATCTTTAGATTACCCCAGAGGCCAATTATTAATCATGTAAGATGGCAGTAGCCGCTTGAAACCCGAAAGGTGCTATGACTCGGACAGGGGTCAGGGTGGATTGTGATGGTTCTTTCTGAGGACATGCGAAATTTCAGAAGACAGTGTGCTCCTGAACATTAGAGACGTCTGCCATTTTTGTCATTTTTAAGACTATCAAACAAAGCAGAACAGGCATTGTTTCTAGCAGATAGAATTTTGATACAGTAAATAAAGTCAAAGAAAATGCTGATGTCTCCACCCACACACACAAACACGGACACACACACAAATTTCTTTCTTTTCCTTTTTAGTATTACTTTTTTATTTGCGCGTATGTGCCTGCATGGATTTATGTGAACCATGTGTGTGCAGTTGCCCTCCGAGGCCAGAAAGCATGGGATCCTTAAGAGCTGTGGTGAACTGCCAGGTGGGTGCTGGAAACGGAACCCAGGTCCTCCACAAGAGCAGCAAATGCCCTCAACTGCTGAGCCATCTCTCCCGCCCCATGCCCTTTTACGTGCAGGATTTATAAGGGGAAAAAAGCACTATCCTTAATCAATAGTGCTTTTGAGCTTTAGACTGCTTGGATATTTTCACTATCTCATTCAAAAACTACATTTTTATGACATATTTTTATCTGTAAAACAATTACATTGTGTTTATTCTTGGGGGGAGGGACACACACCACATACTTAAGGAAGCCAAGAGATTTAACTTTCAGAAATTGGTTCTCTCCTTCCACCAGGTGTGTGGCAGGCATCAAACCCAGGTTTGGCAACAACTGTGATTACCCACTAAGCCACCTCCTTGTCCATTAACTGTATTTTTAAAATATTTTATGTAAAATGGATTTTTGAGGTTGCGTGAAGCTGTCCAACTACTCCCCTTTGCTACAGATAATGAATCAAGCCTTTTAACATCAAATTGGAAGAGTGTTGGGTGCCACCTGTGCAGGAGAGTAAAACAACATTCTATCCATAAAAACAAAATCCAGGGTCTCTTGGAATAACTACCCGACCTCTAGATCACACTAATGACGATATTCAAATGTCATTTCTCTTCATCAAAGATTGATGGCATATGTGGGTGAAAATGCCGTAATAAAATCCATCCATCACTTGGTACGTCAACGTTAAAAAAAGATCAGTAACTATCCCGACATTAATAAATTCCTTGCAAACAGACCCAGTGGGGACACTGACAGTCCTTTGGTTACTGTTGCAATACTCTCCTCTTCTGGGAGTTTACCGCAGAAAATACTGTCTTTTGTCATATAGGAATAATCCGCCTCATTTCCTTTGGGACAATGGAAATGCTCTGTGTAGAGGACCAGCTGTAGCTGAGCAGGCCCAGGGACTGCTACTATTGTTTACCAAGTCACAGTCCAGCCAGCAGCTGAGCGGCTACTGTCCCAGGCCACAGCATCTTGCCACCTAAGATTAGCATACTGGTGCTTTCATGGCTGAATAAAGAACGCCTATGTGAAGCAGAATGTCGAGAAAGAATAAAGAATATCCGTGTTAACACCCCCCACCCCTAACTCCTTGCCCCCCCCACAAAGAAAAAGGAAGGCGAAGGAAGGGGGAGGGGAGGAGGGAGGAGTTGACCCTCCAGAGGCTGAGATGCTAATTCTTGCCCATACTAACACCCCACCCTCGGGCCACGCTGAGCACCTGCCATTCAGTCAGCCAAATGGAACAAACCCTGTTCCGCCTGAAACTAAAAATCTCCCCCCAAACCTCATGGTGTTCTGGGTGCCAAGTCTGTGCTAAGTATCCAGATGACGGGGTTCAATCCACACGACCTCCCACAAAACCTCAATGATTAAGAAATCACTCCTCCAAAGAGTGTTCCCACCCTCATTTTCTTTTTAAGTAAAAGTGATTCTTAGAAAACAACCGAGAAAGCAGAGCAGAAAGGAACAGCCCTTCCTAGCCTAGCACTGGGCCACCAGGCAGGACATCCGGATGGTGTCCGCTGTCCAGGGTGCGTTGTGAGCAGCCACACTTGTCCGATTGTCCCAGAGCGCTCAAGCGAAAATGCCAGGCAGGGACGAACCAGGCTAGCGGTTTGTGAATTCTGTCCTCAGCAATAAGAAACTTGCCTGGGTTTGTCTAGAACAGACCCAAAGGCATGGGATATCTATGCTGGATACCTTAAGTTCTGAGTATTCTCTGTGAGTTCATCAGAGGTCAAAGGACACTCCAAGTGTGTTTCTACTTGTCCTTTCGAGCAGCGGCAAGCCACCTGAACCGAAGCGTTCTGCTGTTTTCATCTGGCCCTTTGGTGAAAGAACAGAGTCAGCGATGACCCTACATGCTCAGCACAGCAGAAGAGAAAGTGTACTAACCCAAAAGAAGCCCTTTAAATTTCCTTACCAGTGAGACATCCTCCCAGACCTTATTTTCTTATTCCAGATGCTTTGGTCAAATCAGAAAGTTCTGAACCACCATGGTAACGGTTCTCGCTCAGAAAATAATATGATGCTTCACGTAATCACAACATCCAGAACCTGTAAGTGTAAAACCTCTGGACAAAATCTCTTCTTAGAGAACACTGGTGCAGCCAGATGCTGTTGTCTCAGGGGTTCTGTGCAAGAAGCAAGCATCCCTCTACCATGGGGGGAGGGGGCAAGGCACCCCAGTGCGGCATCAATAAGCAAAAGGCAAAATGAAGTTTATAACTTACACATTCTAGCTACCACGAGCAAAAAAGGAATGACTATGGCCCACACCTCATGAGGTCACTGCTATACAGTCCAACCAATTTCTACACAAGGGTGAAGGCTCATTGACCTGTAGGAGAGTCCGTTAGGATTCTTGTTCTTCTGAAAATTGAACTACTATATATGAGAAGCTTCTGAAGGACCCAGCAGACACGGCATACATTTACCAGGCTTCCTGCTCCTCCTTCACACCCCTTCTAACCAATTCTTTCTCCTGCTGTCCAAGGATGGACTCCACAGGCTCAGCGAACAGACAGCCAGGACACTTTCTCCCCCGGGAAGCAGCAACTGAACATTTCCTGCAAATCAAACGTTACCAGTGGGATTTCTGCAGCCCTTCACAGGCCAGTGAGACATACTCATTATGGGCCTTTCACCTGAGAAGAAAACAGGTCCCTTGGAAAGCAAAAGAAAGCTCCGAAGCATTGTGTGGTGTACTACGCCAGCTTGGCTGGCAGGCAGAGTGCAGCCTGGGAGGTAGGCTCTGCAGAGGGCAAACAGAAGGGAAGATGCCAAGTGTCTGAAACCTAGCATCCTGTCTGAGGAATCAGAGTCAGGATGGACATAACAGCAGCAGGGTCTGGAAGGCGTGGGCCACTAGCACAGACCTTGCTTAGCATGCTCGGCCCTGGGTTCTAGTCCTGGCATGCTGGAGTGTGGAGGATGCGGGCAAAACCCAAGCCATGTGGTAAAGGTCCAATGAAATGTCAAATACACATAAATCAGACTCCAAGGTCAGAGAGCTGTTTTCATTCACTGGGGTTTAATCAAACGTTTAAAATCAAGGAAGGCAAGGCAAATAAAGCCGTTATCCAAAAATTAGCTTAGAAATGATGTCTAGGCAGCCTGCTCTCAGATCGAGGATGCTGTGACAGTTTCTTTAAAGACAACTCCATTTTCTGCTGCCCAGCAGTTTGAATCTCGATGCCTGTGATTTGATCAGACCACTGCAGGCCACGGGGCTGCAAACGCACGGTTTCCTTTCTCACCCGGCAGGACGTTGTGTTCGCTAGTGCTACAAACACAGCATAGCTGCCTTTTCTGTCCACACCTTTGAAATGCACTCTGCTATCTATTACATAAGACCAAGAGGCAAAAGCATATACATTATCGGAAGCATCCGGAAGTGCTCAGTTCTCGCTTCTGTCTGCCTTGCTTCGCATATGATAACTACTGGACTCAAGAGTAACTTCTGATAAACGATTTGGGTTCAAAGGACCCACTTAGTTAAAGTGTGTTCATTCCAGCTTGAACTGTTCACCAATCACCTTAAAAACCTGACCCTCCATCCGAGCCTCAGCACAGGGCCTCAATCAGGCAGGTCCAACACCTGCTAACAAAGCAAACCACACAACCCACAGGGAAAAGCGTGGGCAACCTGGCTCTGTGGAGGATATTCAACAGGACGGTAACAGAGGTGTGAAGAAAGTTACATTCCTGGTGTCGTTTACTAACCTGAGGGCTACAACAAATCAGGTCACTTTCACACACACACACACACACACACACACACACACACATACACACACACACACATACTGTTTTCTCCTATCAAACCTCCACTTACTCTCCGCCCCCCTCCCTGCTGTTTTCTGTTTAACCCAAATGTTTAACTCAACCCCCAACACTGTTTAAACCCTCTGCAGGCCAGCCCCAAAGAGAAGAAGATGGAGTCCGAGTATCCATCCCAGGGCTAATGAGACAAGACCATAGCTGGCAGGCCCCACTGGGTAATACTCAGAGTGCGGGAGGCTGCGGTTCCTTCGAAAGAGTCCTTCCCTGACACAGGTTCTGAAAACCTGCTTGTGGTCACTTAGAAAGGGCTGCTCCCACAAATACTGCTGTCCCTGAACGCAGACCACAAGTTCAAGGCGCTTCTTCTGAATTTCAAATTTGTTTATCACTAAAAGGACCAGCCCCCTCTGCTACACCCACAAAGACTTGGAGGAGACCGAATGCGGGCCCAGAATTCTGAACCCTCAGGAGGACCTGCGGGCAAGTCCGGCACCAGGAAACCATACCACACACAAGCGCACGTGTAGGGTCCCGGCTGGGCATTTAGATAACCCGCAACACTGCGGGGGTCAATGTATTCAAAACGATTTACAGCCACCCAAAAGGCATCGGCGAAAACACGCAAGACTTCTAAAAACAGTAAGAGCAAAGGACTGAAAAACAGACCTACAGGTCACAAGTTTGGGGGTTCAGTTACTAGAACCTAATAGACTTGGAGAGCAGTGGGGTGCAAAACAGAAGAGGTAAAGAGTTAACGAGGCTCCCCCGAGGAGACAGGGTTCGCAGGCAGCCAGAGGCCCCGGGGTCGGCCTCTGAGACACCTGCCACCCCAGAGGTCGCTCACCTTGAGGTAGTCATTTTCCGAACGCAGTTCCTCCATCTCCCTCAGCAGCTCTTCCTCCTCAGCCACCACCAGGAGCCGGGGCTGTTCGCCCAAGCTAGGCTCCCTGGGGGTCCCGAGAATCGTCCGCTCCGGTAGCGTTCGGCCCCCAACATCCTCCAGCGAACCGGGTCCCGGGGACCCTGAGGGGGCCCCGCCTGGGCTGCTTCGGCCCCCGAAACTGGCACCAGCGACAGGGGGCGCCGTGAGCAGGGCGGGGGGCTCGGGGCTGCCAGGCGGCGGCCCGCGGGCTCCAGAGCTCTGGCTGGGTGCTCCGCGCAGGGGTTCCCGGTCACTGGAGCCGGTGCCCGACTCGGCGTCGCTGCTGGCGGCTGGGAGCAGGCGCTGCTCATCAGACAAGGGTTCGGAGGCGCAGTCGGAGAGATCCGAGCTGCTGTCCGTGTGGCTGACACGCGAGCCGGCCACCGAGGTCACCGAGAGGGTCACGGCGGGGACCCGGGCGGCTGGAGCCGGGGACCCGACGGAGCGAGCTGGAGGCGTCCCGGGGCTGCGCTTGGCTTTGCGGCCCTTCGCGACAGCAGGCGGCGGCTCAGCCCCAGCTGGCCTCCCGACCCGGGGCAGCGGCTCCGCCGGCCCCGAGCGCGCCGCCCTCCTGGTTCCCGGGGCGGCCTTGGCGCCACCCGCCGACCTGGCTCCGGAGCCCGGCGGCGGCTTGTCCTTCGCGCCGGGGACTACGCCGCTGCGTCGGGAGAGGCGGCCGGGTGCGGTCGGGGGCCCGGGCGACGGCGGCGCCTTCCCAGCGAGGCTGGGCGAGCGGGGAGCGGCGGGAGTCGGGGCACGGCCCGCAGAAGAGGTGGTGGCCGTGGCGGGCCGCGTGTGCAGATCCTTGAGGAAAGGTCTGGCGGGCGAGGGTGCGCGGTGCAGCCGCCTCCTCTCGGCCAGCGGGTGCAGGTGGTGGTGGCGGTGATGCTGGCCGGCTGGCTGCGGCTTGGTGTCCGGGGCGCCGCCTCCCGCGGGGCCGTTCAGTGTCTCCATGGCCCGGGCGGCGGCCGCGATCCGCAGCTCAGGCGGCGGATGCTCCGGGCGGCGGTGGCGGCGGCGTGCAGCCTCCCCGCGCGCCCGGTCATCACTGACCCCCTGCCCCGCCCGGCGTGCGCCCCGCGCTCCCGCCGTCCCCTCCCCCTCCCTGGGCACACCCGGGGGAGTTTCTCCCCTCGCTCAGGTCAACGGCGCTTGGGTTCTCGTGGCACAGCCGCCGCGGTCGTTCGCATCCCCAGCACCGTGCGTTCAGAGCTCGGAAGCAGCCGCGGCCTCGCACAAAAACACTTGTCTGGCGGCGCGCGCCTGGCTCCTGCGTTCCGCTCCCCGCCCACTGCCAGTCCGCGGGGACCGGCTGGCAGCCACGGCTTCGGCTTCTGCCCGGCGGCTCCGGCGGAGAGAAGCTGCACGCGCGCTCCCCTCCGTCCTGAGCCCGGCGCGCACGCCCCGCCTCCTGCCAGCCGGCCCGGGAAGGGAGGGGAAAGGAGGGGCGGGGCGGACTGGAGGGCAGGGCCGGAGCTCTGGGTTCACGGATCCCGAGTGCCCACGCGCCCATGCGTCCTCTCCTCCAAGGACCACTCTTTGCCTTCGGATGTACTGGGGACACTATCCAGAGCTGGCTAGGGAGGGAAAACGCTGGGGTGAAGGGAGGGAAGAGAGCGGGCTTCGGCCACTTGGGGACACTGAAGGTGAGGGCGGTGTGGGGGGCCCCTCTGCAGTGGGTGCCAGCCTCCTCTGTCCCCATGGTACCTCCCCTCTTTTGTACGCTCCCCACCGTTCTCCCCAGAGCTTCTTTAAGAATCACTGGATGCAGCGTCAGGACCAACATAGCGCTCCACAGTTGGCACTCCCAGTGGCCTGGGCAGCTCCGAGAGGGAGGAGCCGCTGTAGAAATAGGAGAAGCAGTTCTCCAAGCTTGGAGTCTGAAAGGGAGCTCACATTTATAGTTTCTGCGGCCTTGAGTCAGGCGCTGCCGATGCACGCTTTTCCGTCCTAGTAACAGTCCCGAATTGGAAACGCTGTCTTCAGAATGAGACACCGGCGCGAGGAGGTGAAGCCGCTTGTCTGAACTCCGTGGCTGAGCCGGGATTCAAACCCAGGTCCTCGGGAGTCTCAGCCAAATAGGAACCTGAGTCCGGTCTCCGCCCCGTGGGCGAGACGCTTGGCCTTGTGAGTCTCGTATTCCCTCCTCACCTGTAGAATCGGAAAACACCGAATCTGGATGTATTCTGATTAAACGAGGAAATAGGAAGACGCACCCATTAACTGGAAAGTGCTTTTGACAGGTAGTGAGCTTTGGATGGGGAGCAATAAATGCGCCTAGGAGAAGCTTAAGTTGTCCTTTGTCTAGCCTTGGAGTTTGGGAAGCAAGGGGAACTCTTTGTTTTCCTGAAAGATATGCTGGTCTTTGGGCAGAGGCTAGTCCACAGCCCAGTGTAAGGAGGGCAAGGCTTAGAGCTGAGTCTGTGGAGGGGAGAGGGAAGGACTCCGAGCTCGGGTCCTCGATGGGGCAGAGGGAGGTGAGTGGGAGTGGCCGCCCCACAAAGCATCCCGTAGAGAGGAGAAGACAGACTTAGAAATGTTAAAGGAAAACTGTACTCCAAAATCCTTTATCTTAACGACAGAATGGCCCTACTTAGCCGGAACTGTCCGAAGATGCAGAAGAAACTGACTTCTTTTTTTTTTTTAAGTATAAACCCGGAAAGTCATGCTCCTGGAAGATGCCATGTCTTGTTGGAGCTAAAACTCAGACCCAATTGAAACCTCCTCCGCTCTACTTGCACTAACAGGCCTGGACTTTGCGAATAGCTTTTCTGGAAATCTTTTGAAAGTGACATATACCAAATATAATCCTCCCTAAGTAGCCTTCGAGTCGTGTTCCTTAGAGTGCTTGGAGTGGGAAAGAACACTAGTTGGTTAGATGGTGAGCCAGGAAAGAGAATAGAGGCCAGCAGCCACGCTTGATTAACCATGTCTACTAGAGGGCGCTCCAGTGCCCCCTTCAGAACCAAAGTGGCGACTCTAATCCCCTGCAGGTGGCTTAGAACTCCCACACCCTCACAGTCCTGAAGAATTAAGTCCAGAACTCTAAGCACAGCGTGTCACCTCTTCAGACTATACACAGTCACACAAATTCCACCCAAAAGCGTTTCACTAAGTTGTCTTTCAAAAATATCCACCAGACTGGTACCCAACTTCCTTTTCCTTTAAAGAGGACAAAGTTCATCTTTCTTAGGATAGTGATGCTACTGCACTCAGCCTGGGTATTAGGTAATGCTTTGTTTTCCTGCTTCCTGTGTGTTAATGAGTTTAAAGAAACAGGTGGTTGTTGGGTTGGTGACATGGCTCACTGGTGTGGCTCAGTGAAAGCAGGTGTACTGGAGGTCCAACCACACCCCAGGTAAAAGGCAGAAGCGTCTTTTTGTGACCTACGCACTGGAGGGAATGGATTTAGTAGATCGCGGGAGGTCAATGGTCAGACAGTCTAGCAGAAACAAATGTGCTCTGGGGTCTCGAGAGAATGAAGCAGAGAGAGAGAAAGAGAGGAGAAGCCGGGCGGTGGTGGCACACTCGGGAGGCAGAGGCAGGGAGATCTCTGTGAGTTTGAGACCAATCTGGTCTACAAGAGCTAGTTCCAGGACAGGCTCCAAAGCCACAGAGAAACCCTGTCTCAAAAAACCAAAAAAAAAAAAAAAAAAAAAAAGAGAGAGAAAGAGAGAGGAGAAGACAACTGCCCTCTATATGAGTGCACTCCGGGATGCACACTATACACACACCACACACCCACATGCAGGCGAGTGTGTGCGGGTACTTGAACACGCATGCACGTGCAAGTGCGTGCGATTCTGCTGCCTGTGGGCAAGATGTTTAAAGTCAACTGTAATTTCAGAATTTGTTTTCTGTCATCAAATTAGCCTAAAGATTAATGGTTTGTAATTTAAATAAAACTTAAATTCTTTATTCTGTATAGCAACAACAAAACAGGATGTGCCGGAGTCTGTGACCTCCACCAGGACCAGAGTGGGACTGAACCAGTTACCTAAAACACAGAGAGAACAAGCTCCACCAGGAGCAGAAGCCAGGAGCAAACCCAGTCCTGGGACATGGTTGGATCAGGATTGACCCAGCGACCAGACCCAGAGCCAGCAATCTCCACCAGAACAGGTACAAGGGAGTAACCGCTGAGCAAGTGAGCCAGAGCCAGAGACTGCTGAGGGTCCGGGCCTGAATCCGGGACCTTCAATAGAGTAGACCTAAGCCAACACCCCTATGGGTCTGGGTGAGAGGCTAGGATCTCCCAGGAACTAGGCCAAAGCCAGGACCTCTGTCAGTCTGGGCGTGAGTGAACCTGGGTCCTCTGAGGCAATAGGCAGGAACCCAGGCGCGAGTCTGGGAACTCAGAGAGAATAGGCCTGAGCCAGGTCCTCTATGGGTTCAGATATCGGTTTGGGACATCAAAGGGAATAGGCAGGAACCTGGAACCCCTGCAGGTCTGAGCAAGAGTCTGAGACCTCTGAGGAAGTAAATAGGTCCTCTGCGGATTCAGGCACATCCAAGCCTGTGGAACCTCCCAGGCAGTAGACCAGAACCAGAAACTTTTCCAGGTCTAACTCCAACCCAGGGACTTCTGAAGGAGGAAATCCAGACCAGGATTTACAGATACAGGTCAAAGCCAGTAACCCTAAGCCAAAGTTGCCCTGAGGCAAGGAACTCCACCTTGGGCAACAAATTCCACAGGAGTAGAATTGGATAAGACTCCTAGGACAGAGAGAGCCAGAGAAAACAAGCTCCACCAGAAGCAGAAGACAGGAGCAAATCCAACCCTGGGAGCCAACCCAGTCCTGCAACACTGGCAGATCAGGACTGAGCCAATGACCTGACTCAGAGTCTGCGATCTTCACCAGAACTGGAGTGGGACTGAACCAGTTACCTAAGACACAGAGAGAACAAGCTCCACCAGGAGGAGAAGCCAGGAGCAAATCCAGTCCCAGGACACGGGCAGATCAGGACTGAGCCAGCGACCAGATCCAGAGTCAGCAATCTCTACCACAACAGGTCCAACTCCAAGCCAGGGACTTCTGCAGGAGGAGATCCAAACCAAGATTTGCAGAAACAGATCAAAGCCAGCAGCATAGGCCAAAGTAGGCCTGAGGCAGCAAACTCCAAGGGAGCAGACCAAAGCACAGAAGCACTGACCTACCTCCAGGAACAGGAATAACCAACAGGGTAACTAGAACTGTGACACAGACTGTACCACGAGGAACAACCATCTGAGCTTTGGATTCACTGGCACCTAGAAGATTATTCAACAGAATCTCAGACAGCCCCAACCACACCTATTAGAGGAAAAGATGAGTAGAAAAGGTAAGAACACAAGCTATATCACAAAGAGCAACACAATACCAGTAAAACCTAGAGACCCTACAAAAGCAAGACCTGACCTGAACAACCTAATATGGATGATCCTGAAGAAAATGATCTAAAAAAATAACCTCAAGAGAATGTTTGAAATTCTTAAAGATGAAATGAGAAATTACCTTAAAGAAATGGAAGAAAAAACAGACAAAAAATTGGAAGATGTCAGCAAATCTCTTAAAGAAAACCAAGGAAAAGAAATCAAACATATAAAAGAAACTATTCAGGACTTGAAAACTGAGATAGAAAAAATAAAGAAAACACAAGCCGAAGGAATTATAGAAACAGAAATCATAAGTAAAAGATCATGAACCACAACTGCAAGCATGAACAACAGAATAAAAGAAATGGAGGAGAGAATCTAAGGCACTGATGATACAATAGAGGAAATAGACTCATCGGTTAAAGAAAACATTAAATCTAACAAAAGCTTAACCCAAAATAATTCATAAAATATGGGACAACATAAAAAGGCCAAATCTTAGAATAATAGGTATAGAAGAAGGAGAAGTTCAACTCAAAGGCAAAGAAAATTTATTTAACAAAATCATAGAAGAAAACTTTCCCTACCTAAAGAAAGATATGCCTATGAAGATACAAGAAGCTTACAGAACACCAAATAGACTGGATCAAAAAAAAAAAGTCCTCTTGCCACATAATAATCAAAACACTAAACATACAGAGTAAAGAAAGAATATTAAGAGCTGCAAAGGAAAAGGGCCAAGTAACATATAAAGGTAGACCTATCAGAATTACACCTGACTTCGCGGAGACAATGAAAGCCAGAAGGTCATGGTCAAACATTATGCAGACATTGAGAGACCACAGATGCCAGCCCAGACTACTATACCCAGCAAAACTGTCGATCACCATAGTAGGACAAAACAAGATATTCCATGACAAATCTAAATTTTACCAATACCTAGCCACAAGCCCAGCGCTACACAAAATACTAGAAGGAAAACTCCAACCCAAGGAAGATGGCTACACCAACAAAAACACACACAACTGATGATCTCATTACAGCAAATCCCGGAGAAGAAAAAAAATGCACAAATAAACATCACCAATGATGAAAACTAAATTAACAGGAGATAGCAACCGCTGGTCATTAATATCCCTAAATGTAAATGGACTCAACACATCCATAAAAAGGCACAGGCTAACAGATTGGATACGAAAACAGAGTCCATCCCTCTTCTGCATACAAAAAACATCTTAACCGCAAAGACAGACATCATCTCAGAGTAAAAGGTTGGGAAAAAATATACCAACCAAGTGGACCTAAGAAGCAAGCGGGTGCAGCTATTCTAATATCTAACAAAATAGACTTCAAGCTAAAATCAGTCAAAAGAGACAAAGAAGGACATTTCACATTAGTCACAAGAAAAATCCATCAAGAGGAAATTTCAATACTGAACATCTATGCCCTGAATACAAGGGTACCCTCATATGTCAAAGAAACACTTCTAAAGATTAAATCATATATTAAACCCCACACACTACTAGTGGGAGACTTCAACACTCCCCTCTCAGCCACTGGACAGGTCAATCAGACAAAAAATGTGTAGCGAATTAGGTCAGTTCAATGAATAACTAGGCCAGTTCAAGAATAACAACTATACTTTAATGACTATAATGGGAAAAACTCACGCTACAAGAGTGGGAGGTTTGACTTCCTATATGTCCGGCGGGCACCGTGCAGAGAGGGCACACACCTTAATTCTCCCAATTTTTCCTCCTCCACTCCAGGTAGCCACGCCTTAATTAGATGGGATTGGTGGATAGGGTTTTCCCATCAAAAATGAACAGAGAAATAAGAGAACTAACATATGTTATGACTCAAATGGACTTAACAGACATCTATAGAATATTCCATCCAAACAGAAAAGAATATACCTTCTTCTCAGCACGTCATGGAACCTTCTCAAAAATTGACCACGTACTCGGTAACAAACAAACATCAACAAATCCAAAAAAATTGTAATAACCCAATGTACCTTATCAGATCACCATGCTTTAAAACTAGAAGTCAACAGCAATACCAATTCCAGAAAACACACAAACACATGGAAATTAAACAATGCTCACCTGAATCATCAATGGGTCAAGGAAGAAATAAAGGGGGAAAGTAAAGACTTCCTAAAATTCAATGAAAATGACCACACAACATACCCAAATTTATGGGACACAATGAAAGCAGTGTTAAGCGGCAAGTTCATAGCACTAAATGCTTATATAAGGAAGCTGGAAAAATCCCACACTAGTGAATTAACAGATCATTTGAAAACTTTAGAACAAAAAGAAGCAAACTCACCTAAGATAACTAGTGGGCAGGAAACAATCAAATTGAGAGCTGAAATCAACAAAATAGAAACAAAGAAAACAATACAAAGAATCAATGAGACAAAGAGTTGGTTCTTTGAGAAAATCAACAAAATAGACAAACCTTTATCCAAACGAACCAAAAGGCAGAGAGAGAATATCCAAATTAACAAAATCAGAAATGAAAAGGGGGACATAACAACAGACATTGAGGATATACAGAGGATCATCGGGTCATATTTTGAAAACCTGTTATCCACAAAATTGGAAAACTTAAAGGAAATGGACAACTTTCTGGATAAATATCACCTACCAAAATCAAATCAAGACCAGATAAGCAAATTAAGCAGACCTATAACTGCTAAAGAAATAGAAACAGTTATCAAAAGTCTCCCAACCAAAAAAAGCCCAGGACCAGATGGTTTCAACTCAGAATTCTGCAAGACTTTCAAAGAGGAACTAATACCAATACTCCTCAAATTATTCCACACAATAGAAACAGAGGGAACATTGCCAAACTCTTTTTATGAGGCTACAATTACCCTGATACCCAACCCACATAAAGACAATACTAAGAAAGAGAATTACAGACCAATCTCACTGATGAACATTGATGCAAAAATACTAAATAAAATACTAGCAAATCGAATCCAAGAACACATCAGAACCATCATCCACCATGACCAAGTCGGCTTCATCCCACAGATGCAGGGATGGTACAACATACAAAAATCTGTTAACGTAATCCACCATATAAACAAGCTGAAAAATAAAAACCACATGATCATCTCATTAGATGCCGAAAAAAACTTTGACAAAATATAAAATCCCTTCATGATAAAGGTCTTGGAGAAAGCAGGAATACAAGGAACATACCTAAACATAATTAGGGCAATATACAGCAAGCCAACAGCCAACATCAAACTAAATGGAGAGAAACTCAGAGCAATTCCACTGAAATCAGGAACAAGACAAGGTTGTCCACTCTCTCCATACCTATTCAATATAGTTCTTGAGGTCCTAGCTAGAGCAATAAGACACCAAAGGGAGATCAAGGGGATACAAATTGGAAAAGAAGAAGTCAAACTCTCACTGTTTGCTGATGATAGGGCAGTTTACATAAGTGATCCCAAAAATTCTACCAAGGAACTTCTACAACTCATAAACACATTTAGCAAGGTAGCAGGATACAAGATTAACTCAAAAAAATCAGTAGCCCTCCTGTACACATCTGGTTGACTCCCCGACCAGCGGGAAAAACAACCACACTAAGGATTCTTCTAGTATCACGCTTTTATTGGAGAGCCTCTTGGTTGAAGATTTGCGAGAAGCAAGGGGGGAGGGAAAGCGAAGGGAGGTGCAGGAAGGGAAGGGAGTGAAGGGGGTGTGAAGTGAGAGGGGAAAGCGAAGGGGACGAAGGGACTAAGGGACGAAGGGGAGAGAGCGAAGGGATAAAGGGAAGGGAGCGAAGGGGATGCGAAGGGAAGGGGCTCCGAATGGAGGCTGCTTATATAGGGAAAGGGGACACGATTCACACCTCAATTGGCTGCAGATAAGCCCGCTGGCACCAGGACCCTCAGGATTGGTTAGGGACCCCAAGGTTAAAGCGCACTCGGGAAGCGCCTGGACACTCAGTCCTGGAGCATTGCCAAATATGGAATTGTTTACCTCTGAACTGCGAGGGTGAAATCGCCATCTTGTAATGGCGTTTGCCTGCGGCTCCCTGCATACACAGATGATAAAAAGGCTGGGGAAGAAATCAGGGAATCAACACCCTTCACAATAGCCACAAATAGCATAAAATATCTCAAAGTAACTGTAACCAAACAAGTGGAAGACTTGTATGACAAGAACTTTAAATCTTTGAAGAAAGAAATTGAAGAAGACACCAGAAAGTGGAAAGACCTCCTATGCTCTTGGGTAGGCAGAATTAATATAGTAAAAATGGCAATCTTACCGAAAGCAATCTACAGATTCAACGCAATGCCCATCAAAGTCCCAGCAAAATTCTTCAAAGACCTTGAAAGAACAGTACTCAACTTCATTTGGAAAGCAAAAAACCCAGGATAGCCAAAACAATCCTGGGCAATAAAAGAACTTCTGGAGGCATCACAATCCCTTACTTCAAACTCTACTACAGAGCCACAGTACTGAAAACAGCCTGGTAAGGGCATAAGAACAGACAGGAGGACCAATGGAACTGAATAAAAGACCCGGATATCAATCCACACATCTTCGAACACCTGATATTTGATAAAGAAGCAAAAAATATCAAATGGAAAAAGCATATTTGACAAGTGATACTGGCATAACTGGATATCAACATGTAGAAAAATGAAAATAGACCCATATCTATCACCATGCACAAAACTCAAGTCCAAATGGATCAAAGACCTCAACATAAAGCCAGCCACACTGAATCTTATAGAAGAGAAAGTGGGAAGTATGCTTGAACGCATTGGCACAGGGAACCACTTCCTAAATAGAATGCCAGCAGCACAGACACTGAGAGAAACAATTAATAAATGGGACCTTCTGAAACTGAAAAGCTTCTGTAAAGCAAAGGACATGGTCAACAAGACAAAACAACGGCCTACAGAATGGGAAAAGATCTTCACTAACCCCACATCAGACAGAGGTCTGATCTCCAAAATATACAAAGAACTCAAGAAATTGGACACCAAAAGATCACATAATCCAATAAAAAAATGGAATACAGACCTAAACAGAAAACTCTCAACAGAGGAATCTAAAATGGCTGAAAGACACTTAAGGAAATGTTCAACATCCTTAGTCATCAGAGAAATGCAAATCAAAACAACTCTGAGATTCCATCTTACACCTGTAAGAATGGCCAAAATCAAAAACACTGATGACAACTTATGCTGGAGAGGTTGTGGGGGAAAGGGAACACTTCTGCACTGCTGGTGGGAATGCAAGCTGGTACAACCCCTTTGGTTGTCAGTGTGGCGATTTCTCAGAAAATTAGGAAACAACCTTCCTCAAGACCCAGTAATACCACTTTGGGGTATATATCCAAAGGATGCTCAATCATGCCACAAGGACATAGCATCATTGTTTGTCATAGCCAGAACCTGGAAACAACCTAAATGCCCCTCGATTGAAGAATGGATTAAAAAAAAATGTGGTACATTTACACAATGGAGTACTACACAGCAGAAAAAAATAACGACAGTTTGAATTTTCCAGGAAAATGGATGGAACTAGAAAACATTATTTTGAGTGAGGTAACCCAGACCCAGAAAGACAATTATCACATGTACTCACTTATAGGTGGTTTTTAAACATAAAGCAAAGAAAGCCAGCCTACAAACCACAATCCCAGAGAATTTAGACAATAATGCAGACACTAAGAGAGACTTACATAGATCTAATCTACATGGGAAGTAGAAAGTAGAAAAAGACAAGATTTCCTGAGTAAATTGGGAGCATGGGGACCTTGGGGGAGGTTTGAATAGGGGAGAGGAGAGGCAGGGAGGGGAGCAGATAAAATGTAGAGCTCAATAAATATCAATAAAATGAAATAAAAAAGAAAAAAATATACGCTTAGAGTAATACACATACATAGTCCTCATTTCATGTAAGGAAAAAAAAAAACCGCCCTGGGGCTAAGGATTGAAAACTCCAGCCTCTTTTCATGAACCGAGTTGGGGAGGCTGCCCCCCGGTGGTCGATGTTGGGTTGACATCCTCTCCCGGAGGTGAATAGAAAAAAGAATTTAAAGCGTTAGCCGCGGGGGGTGGGGTGTGTTGGGGTGGAATTAGGTCGGGTTGGGAGTGGGGTACCCTGTGTAATTTAGAATAGTTTCCAGAGGATCATAAGAGGCTTTTTCTCACCAAAGGCTGAAGAACTCCCTTAGACAAACTTCGGCATGTTTGCCAATCTTGGAATTAAAAATTTGGACGACTTCCTCTGGCAGTCTAAGTGCTAAATTTTTTAAAAATTATGTTTAAACGCTGTTCTGGGCCACTAAGCTTGATGCACAGAGAAAACATGTTGTTAAATAAGGAAAAGTAATGGAAACTCTCTTCCTTCCCTGGTCAGCGCGGTGTGGAGCTGTGTTGCCAGTCTTGATTTAGAATGTTGCAATTTTCACTGCGCAGGACAGGCTGCCTTTTGCCTGCTTTTGTTGCAATTCGCCAGTGCTTATTTCTAATTCTATGGAGTTACTAGCCCTTCAAAAGATGCAACTCAAGGATAACATGCTAGGGTAGCCTAGCACATGTGGGATCCTGGGCTCCAGCTCCAACAGCACAGAAAAAGAAAAGAAAATTGAAGAAGATACCAACAACCATTTATTTCATTTATTTGTCTTAAAAGACTTATTGTTACAGCTGGCCACTGTGATACACACCTTTAAGCCCAGCACTTGGGAGACAGAGGCCGGATGATCTCTGAGTTTGAGGTTAGCCTGGTCTACAGAGTGAGTTACAGAACGGGCCCCAAAGCTACAGAGAAATCCTGTCTCAAAAAACCAAAAAAAAAAATTATTTTTGTATGTGACCTCTCAGTGCCTCATTTCCTTGCTCACCTGGAAGCTGATTTTTGTAGCTCTGGGACTTTCTATACATGTGTTTTTCTAGTTTAGCTTTCTTCATTTTATATGTAAAAATCCAGCAGGAAAGTTGGCCAGAGTGCAAGAAGAAATGGTTACAGGAGTCTAGAGGGATGGCTCAGTGGTTAAGTATGCTTACTGCTCTAGTAGAGAACCTCTGTTCGGTCCGAGCACCTACACAAGGCAGCTTACAACTGCCTGTAACTTTTCCAGTTCCGCGGGACTTGGTGCTCTCTGACCTCTGCGTGTTCCTGTGTGCATGTGGTGACCATAAACTCATGCAGGTGCACAAACATACACATAATATGTTTGATCTGCCTGTTTCTGCCTCTCAAGCTCTGGGATTAATGCCCGACTCAAAAATTTTAACTATTACTTCTACATAAAATTACTGTCTGGCAAACTTTGCTATTAAAAATTAAGGTGGTATGAGTTCTAGGTATGGAAAAATTGTCCACAAAATAGCTCAGTCTTCCTTCCTGTCTGGTAGAGACCTCACCTATATAATTAAGACACTGAACTTTAATAATTTATACCTCTCATATTTGTGGATATAAAGGTTGAGATGCGCGCGCCAGTGCTAATTATCAATATGAAATTATCCGTGGTAAGTTGTAGGCCACTTCTGTTCATTCCCAGACAAATCAGACCGGAAGATGGCGACTTGGGGCTGGAGTTGCACGTCTGTGTTTCACCCCCAGAATTCGGTTCCAACTCTGGGGATCCGTTTCCTTCTTCTGACTTTCTTATACACATGGCATACACACAGGCACAAGACACGTATGCATATACACAAATAAAAATAAAAAATAAGGTGATAAATACATTGTAATGGATGACAATATAGTGAAGAAAATTAATATGATGGAATGTGTTTATTGAGAGCTAAGCATGTTTTATGTAATTTTCCTTGTGGGGGTAGGGTGGACAGTTGAGATAGAATCTCATCACGTGTCCAGGCTAGCCTTATAATCACCATCCTCCTGCCTCAACCGACTTAGTGCTGAGATTAGTTTTATGCCAACACACTTAGCTTTAATTTTAGAATAAATTTGCATTTAAATATTATCTCCTAGAATTGGGGAGCAGAAAAGGATTCTAAAGAGTGTTTATGGTCCTCACATGTCCCCCTGTGTTTCGGGGATCCCATATCTGGCATCTTCCAGTTAGTGCTTGGAAGCAGTTTTTCCTATGATGCAATTTATCATCCAGACCATGGGACATTTATGATTCCTTAATTACAGGGATAACAGGCAGGAACCAGGGCTGGCCTGGGCAGCTCAGGCTGTGTGGTCCCCGTATGATTAACGCACATTCCTCGAGGTAAGAATGTCTCAAGTCAAGTTGACTCATCTTTATGTCCACCCACACCAAGAAGACATGACCACTTTCCATTTTAACTCTTTCCAATAGACCTGGGCTAGAAGGCATGAAGAAAGCTAGTTCAGTCACTTGCCCGCTTGTACACTCATTCGTTGGAAGACTGTTTATCAAATACTTAAGATGCTAAATTTCATACAGGCATTAAGAGTCGCAGGGCCGGAAAACATAAAGCATGGTACCTGCTTTTGGGGTCTCATAAGACAGACGATGTCATGAAAAAGAGAAACGCAGACACCGGCATCCAGGCCTTCATGACGGCAGGAACCTGCCTGGGTCCTTAGGCCCATGTTTCATCTAATGTAAGCTATGTCAGAGTCTTAGTATCACAAAGGGCCACTCTGGGACCATGCTGGATCAAGAACTAAACAAGATCTTGAATCTTGTGTCATACAGTGTTATTCATTTTTTTTCTGGTTTTAAAATTTCGTTTATTTTGTCTTTAAGGGAGAATCAAAAGGTATTAGGCGGTGAGTAAGAGTGTTATTCGTTTTTAAACACACAAGCACAGACATTTAGCTCATAGATACTACAGTTTGCATTTTGAATCTTCTACATTTCCCTGTGTTTTGTTGCCAGAACTGTGGAGACACTGCTGCCAAGCTGACTCGACTATTTGTATTCTGCTTTGTGATAGTCTTACGTCCTGCTGACACTTGTCAGCTTTGTGGTGTGAAAGGAGGGGGACCTCTGGATGGGGAGGCCCCATCTCTCCCTACATTCCAGTATTTGCACCATGAGGAGATGGGTAACACAGAGTAGCAATGCAAGTAGCAAGGTTTGTGACCATACTCTCATCAGTATGGTCAGGCAGTTTCTTGTTCCAGGGAAAGAGTTTCCAGTGTCCTTCCTGACTCACAGATCCAACACCCTTCTATTCTAACTCTAGGCCTCATGGGTCCCCTGGAGTGCTGTGCTTGGGGGTCCCATGTACACAGCGTGAAAATAAACCACAAGAACAACGGACACAAATTCTCTGTGCTGTGTTCTGCTTAGCTTACCCATGTGTTCTGTTGTCCCTCAGGATTGTACTGAGAAAAATCACAAGTTCAGAGATGAACGTGCTAAGAATTTCAAATCCAATGTAACAGTAAGTCAGTAAATCAACTCAACGTATAGTGTGATGGTAGCCCCCAAAAGTTCACATTGGAGACTTGATGCTCAGATTCATGTTTCCTAGGGGTGGTAGTTAGGATTAGGGGATAGCATAGTGATTTTATAAGAAGCCATTGAGAGTCATGGTAGCTTGTCATGTCATTCCATGCTACAACCCACCACTGACTATAAACAACAAGCTGCAGTTGTTTATAAAAGTTACCTTTGGTGCGTGCGTGTGTGTGTATGTGTGTGTGCACGTGTGTGTTTTAGACATGGTTTCTCTGTGTAGCCCTGACTGACCCAGAACTCCTTCTATAGTCCAGGCTGGCCTCAAACTCATATATCTACCTGCTTCTGCCTTCCAAGATTAAAGGTGTGTGCCACCACATCCAGCAAGAATAAGCCTTTTTAAACATAAATTCTACGGGTTTTATGCTTAGAAAGAAATCCTATGGGGCAACATGGGCTAAACACTTGGAAAAATAGCAGTCTGTGTATCCTCATGGCTGAAGCAGTACAGAATCCACAGGACAGGTTCTCCCTGACACAGATCACATCTGAAAGTTGGGGCTCAGGGTAGACCCCAGCATCACCCACTGTGTCATTGGATAACGGTCTCTGTGTCTCCACTTTCTTGCTTAAAAAATGATATTGATATCCAATTCAAGATTATTGCATGACTTCTACTATATACAAACATTTAGAATCATATTAACATCTGGTATGAATGAATATCATCTCTTGACAGTGGAGAAGACTGTGTAGTTCCCACTACTGGATTCTCTGAGTCCAATAAATCAGCTTCCCATATGAACTTGTGTATAGGCAAAGAAGATATTTTAGGGTTGCATTTCCCATCAAGCAGGAAAAAGAAGGTATTTTGATTGGCAATTTGAAAAAGAAACAAGTCTGCAGATAGCTGTTTTTAGTGGCTGTTATGGTATAAAAGTAGCAATTGAGTCCACGGGAGGGAAAGTGAATCCTGCTGTGGGCTTTGCAGGTGTTATTTTCTAAGTTTCACAGATGAAGAAGCCACAGCGCAAGGAAAATGATACTTTAGGGATGGTGAGATGACTCAGTGGGTGGAGGAACTTGCCCCCGATCCCCACAACCCTGTTTGATTCCCAGGACTCACTCGGTGAAAGGAGAGGATTGACTTCCAGGCACGCACGCACACACACACACACACACACACACACACACACACACACACAAAGGCTGGGAACTCAGACGTATACAGGTGTCCCTGCACTCTCCAGCTCTGCTTTGTCTTCTCGCATGTACTGTTCATCCCTGCCCACGAGGCTCTCCAGCAGCCAGCCCTCAGAACTGCCACAGCTTCGCAAGGTGACAGAGGAGACAGATGCTGACCAGGCGACTGGAAGGAGAAACTGATGGTTATCAGACAGATGGCGCCCAGAGATGTCTTGCTTCTTTGTGGGAAGGTTAACATGAAACTCTGGAACCAGGAGCCATTCTAGAATTAATACGCCTAGAAAAGAAGGCTGTGTATCTATCAAGATTCTGGGTCTTAGCCAGGCTTGGTGGTGCGTGCCTTTAATCCCACTCAGCAGGCAGAGGCGCGTAGACCTCTGTGAGTTTGAGGCCAGTCTGGTCTTTGTAGAACAAAGTTCCAGAACATCCAGGGAACACAGAGAAACCCTGTCTCAAAACAAAACAACCCCCTACAAAAAACAAAAAGATTCTGGGCCTTCTGGGAGTTACCGGGGGTTCGCTTAAGAAGGATGAGTTCTCCATGAATTAAAAGTTGAAGAAGCATGGAAGCCATTTTCTAATGTAAATAACTGAATAGGAGTGTGGGTTGTGGAGCAGCGGCATCCACACGCGGTCCACAAAAGGCTGCTCACGAGACGCTGGAAACAGCTTTCTCCAGGCCCTTTGGTCCTGAGAGAATGGCATTTGAGAGGCTCAGGAAGGAGGAAGACAGTTGGATTCTGATACCCTGGGGAAACAAGGAGAGACGAGAATACCGCTGTGAGTTCCCAGCTTCCATCTAACCGTGCTTCTGTGTTTCATCAGTGTTCCTTTGTACCCTTGAGGAGAGCCTTGGTGGACAGGGGCTAGCTCACTGAGAACAGCCTTGGGTGGTGTGAACACAACATTGGGTGGGCAAGAAGTACAACCTGACCCACACCTTCTAAAGCTCGGATGTTGGTGGAGACAGGGTGATTCGATCAAGTGCTCCTTTAATGAGATACCTTAGGAAAGCCCTTGTGTGTGGTGATGACATCAGAGATGCACAAATCACATCACAGGGTTCATGCTGTCTTTGATGGGCATGTGTACGATAGCTTAGTTCACATATTTAAACCCTTTTGGTCCCTACCCCACGTGATAGTCTCCCACATTAATGAGCAAAGAGAGTTGCCACAGCCCCATCTTTGCTCTGTCTACTTTGCCTTATGGTGCTAAAGATCAAATCCAAGGCTTGGTGCATGCTGGGATATGTTCCATCACCGAGCTATGTCCCATCCCTGTTTGTGTTTGGATGGTATTGAGGTCTCCCCGTGACTGGTTCTAAGTTACTACCTTGTGCTGTGCTGCAGTGGCCTGCTGTAAATTATGCTCTGCACATTACTCCATAGCATGTTCAGCTTGTAGGCTCAACCTTGCCCTGGGTGACTCCTTCTATAAAGCCAGCAATTGACTCCCTTCTGCGTACAAATATGAAGGCAGAATTGACTCTAAGTCTTATTTACATAAAGACACCACTTGTCTAACACAGACTGTGAGGCACACACCGCTAGCATATTTGTGTAATTAAAAATAACCACAAGTGAACTTTGGAAACAGGCCAGTACATGAATCATATTAAAACCATATCAGAAAGATGAGTCTGTGAACTGTCCAAAAACACCAAACCAATGAGGGATAAAACACCTTCATAAAAAAGGAGGATACATGCTGGGTGGTGGTGGCACATGCTTTTAATCCCAGCACTCAGGAGGCAGAAGCAAACATATCTCTGTAAGTTCGAGGCCAGCCTGGTCTACAGAGCAAGTTCCATGACAGCCAAGACTGTTAACAAAACAAAACAAGGACACACAACACTGTGGTGACTGCAGCCCATCCCCCATGACCCAACCACATGATGTTTGCACCAAGGGATGGCAGGCCAGGAGCTCCCAGATACCCTCTGCTTGGCATTGTCCCTATTGCTTGGTGCATCATCTGTCCTGGTTGACTTTTCCTTGTTTTTTTTTTTTCATCAGTTTGATACGAGGCACAATCATCTGGAAAGACAAACGTCAGTTGAGAAATCACTCTGTCAGATGGCCTATAGTCTTGGGGCATTCTCTTCACTAATGATTGATGTCCAAGGGTCCAGATATCTGTGGGCATGTCATCTCTGGGCAGGTGGTCCTGGGCACTGTAAGAAATCAGGATGAACCCAGGTGATGGTGGCACATACCTTTAATCCCACCCCTTGGGAGGCAGAGCCAGGCAGATCTCTGTGAGTTCAAGGCCAGCCTGGTCTACAAGAGCTAGTTCCAGGACTGGTTCCAAAGCTATAGAGAAACCCTGTCTCAAAAAAAAAAGAAAAGAAAAGAAAAAAGAAAACAGGATGAGCAAGCCATGGAGAACAAGACAGTAAGCAGCTCCCCTCCATGGCTCCTGCTTTCAACTCCTGCCTCCAGGTTCCTCCCTCTGGGTTCCTGCCTCTGGGTTCCTGCCTCTGGGTTCCTGCCTCCGGGTTCCTGCCTTGAATTCTTCTCCTGATGATGGATGTTGAAAGACCTTGGGGCATCTCAGCATCACTGCCCCCCTCCCCTGGGAACCAGGAACCTGATAATCACCCACGCGTGCACTGGAGCTTTGGGTACTTTCCCAGGTACTTTCCATCCCTCTGCAGTTTTTCTCTGAATAGACTCAGTTCCTGGAACTGGGGCAAAACAACCTGCAGATGTTCCTCCTTGCTCAACCAACCCAGTAACCGCCATGGCAATGACCAATCATAGTTAGCTGATCATTAAATGAGCTAGTCACAATAGTTGACAAATGACTCCTGGACTCCCCCTTTGATTATGGGGTTTTTTCCTTTAAAAGTAGCCTGTAACAACCACTCGGGCTCCTTCTCCTCCTGAGGCTGAGGGACCCTGACATGCCAGTTAATTAAATTCCTTTTGCTTTTGCATTAACTGCAGTGTGAGAGTGGTCTCTTAGAGTGACCCCTCCTTGGTAAGTGGGCTTTAGAGCCCAACATTGTGACCTGAGAGTTGTAATATAAATAAGCCCTTTCCTCTCCAAATTGCTTTTGATTGTGGTTTTGTTTGTTTGTTTGTTTTGTTTTTGTTTTTTGAGACAGGGTTTCTCTGTAGCTTTGGAGCCTGTCCTGGAACTAGCTCTTGTAGACCAGGCTGGCCTTGAACTTACAGAGCTCCTCCTGCCTCTGCCTCCCAAGTGCTGGGATTAAAGGTGTGTGCCACCACCACTTCCTGGCTCATGGTGTTTTATCACAGCAATAGAAAATCCTAAGACACCATCTGTATAATCAGAGTTCTCTAGAGTCACAGAATTTATGAAATATGTGTGTGTATGGAAATTTATATGGGATATAAAATATATTATGTATATGGGAATTTATTGGAATGACTTACAGGCTGCAATCCAACAATGACTAGTTATGAATGGAAAGTCCAGGAATCCAGTAGCTGCTCAGTGCCACAAGGCTGGGTATCTCTGCTGGTCTGCTGGGTCCCAGAGAAGGAATGGACATGCTGTCAAGGCCAGGGCAAGGTGAAGAACAAACCCTTCCTTCTTCCACTTCCTTATATAGGCTTCCAGCAGAATGTGTGGCCCAGATTAAAGGTGTGCCATCCTGTCTCAAGGTCTGGATTAAAGGCATGTGTCTTCCAGCCTCAAAATCTGGATTTCCATTTCCAGATTATAGTTCATTCCAGGTATAGTCAAGGGGACTCCCAGGAACAGCCACCACGCCATCCATTTGTCCCTTACTCTGTACCCAGTCCTGTGCCGCTGAGACCTCTAGCTGGGTTCAGTCATATCTGATTACCTGCATGGCTCTTTTTGTATAGCATCACCTTTCTGCCTCCAGCGAGTCCTCTTTGAACTCCGCAGTCTCTTTAACACTTGCAGCCGTTCTGTTTTATAAATAAATACATGAACACGTGACCTGAGGGTCAGCTGTGATTAGAACGAAGCGACAATGGCCAACAGCAATGTTAGCAAGGGAACATGGAGACTGCTTGGTAAGTTTCAGCTAAAGCAACAGGCACAGCTTGTGAACTTGTTGCTAGTAAATAAACTCTGACAAGTGTGTTCTGTGTTTCTGACAGAACATGTAAGAACATTCTGGGTGTTTCTGTGTGTCTTAATCCCAGGAAGAATATGGATGGTTGAAATGATCCCGCTTTTCTATGGGAATACACTTCCAGAGGGCAGAGTAGAAGGAGGCTTCACAGGAGAAGCTCCAGGCTGGGCGTGGCTGAGCTTGTCTTCAATCCCAGCATTTGGGAGACAGAAGCAGGTGGATCTCTGAGTTTGCTACTAACCTGGTCTACGTAGGAAGTTCCAGTCCAACCAGGGCTACATATGAGATCCTGTTGTAGGGTGGGGGAGAAAGAGCCCATTTCTATGTTGCTTTTTTCTTCCTACAACTCGCCACCAGCCTCCAAAGGGTCATCCTTGTTCTTCTTTCAGTGAGTGTCCACCATGTGCCCCAGACATACAGGAGGGAGTATCTCGTGACCATTCTCCCCTGCAATCCACCTTGCCCTTCTGTCTACGCTCTCTGGACGGCTCTGGGTGGCCGCCTACACTGACTTTCCTGTTGTCAACCAAAAGCTCTGAGGGCGAATGCCTAACCAAGATTCCATATTTATCCTGCCCAAACAACTTAGGCAAGGCTATACAAACTTCAGGATAAATCTGGAAACAGCATTGCCAGTTGCTAAGTTTTTCTTTCCTTCCTTCTTTCCTCCCTTCCTTCCTTCCTGCCTTCCTTCCTTCCTTCCTTCCTTCCTTCCTTCCTTCCTTCCTTTCTTTTGGTTTTTCAAGACAGGGTTTCTCTGTAGCTTTGGATCCTGTCCTGGAACTAGCTCTTGTAGACCAGGCTGGCCCCGAACTCACAGAGATCCGCCTGCCTCTGCCTATCAAGTGCTGGGATTAAAGATGTGTGCCGCCACCGCTCGGTGAGAATTTTTTCAAGTAAAGGACAAAAACACATAATTTTGCCATGTGAGAATATAACCACCCCCTCCAGATATGTCAACCTGAATGTGCACATTTAAAAATTTTAAATTAAAGACAAACTATACAACAACAATCACTATTACATACACTACAAATTTAAAATGAAAAAATGAGAAAAAAGACATTAATACGTTTTTAAGCTCTTAACTCATAATATTAGTACCATTTTTACTGCTATTTAGACAGTGTGTATAGGGAATGCAATATAAGTACTTTGATAAGAGTATATCTGATCAGTAACTACCTAGAATGCTAATTACAACTTCTACAATGTCTATTTTT
This sequence comes from Ondatra zibethicus, assembly GCA_004026605.1. Classification (NCBI taxonomy): domain Eukaryota; kingdom Metazoa; phylum Chordata; class Mammalia; order Rodentia; family Cricetidae; genus Ondatra; species Ondatra zibethicus. The sequence goes on from PVIU01000889.1 coordinate 101,769, forward strand.
TTTTCTAATTTAAGAAATGTAGCCTCTAAGGGCAGTGGTGGCACAAGCCTTTAATTCCAGTACTCTGGAGGCAGAGGCAGGAGGATCTCTGTGAGTTTGAGGCCAGCCTAGTCTACATAGCAAGTTCAGGGCCAGCCAAGGCTACACAGGGAGATCCTGTTTAAAAAGGAAAAGAAATACAGCCTTTAATGTGTACTAATGGAGCCACACAGCAGCTATTCCTGCCAATTTAAAAATGAGAACATATACAAGGCTGGGAACGAGCTCAGTGGCCGAGCACTTTCTTACAACGCGCGAGTTCTTAGGATCCATCTCAGCACTTTGAAAGGATCGTGGAACTGGGGAGAAGGCTCAATGGGTCAGAGCACTTGCTGGGCAAGCATGAGGACCATGAGTTTGAATGCCCAGTACTCACATAAAAAGGTGAGCGCGCTCTTGGTTGCCCACCATAAGTAGGCAGTAGGACCCTGTTGTGGAAGACACAGCTTCCTTTGGTTGCAGAACTGAGATACTGAGCCGGGACCTGACCTGGAAGCTACCCCCTGCTGGCTAGTTTGTGCTGGAATGTGCTATGCAGGCCACTGGGAGAGAAGAGCCACCAATGATTTTACCCAGTGGTGAGCCCTGCATAGGACAACCTGTGAGGCACAATGAGACACGGAGACCGTGGTGGTAAGGAGGCTACGAGGTAACCAACGACTTTTGGATTGGACCTGAATTCCTCAGGAGGGAATTCGTACCTAGTGTTATCATTTATAAGGACGTGGGACCCGAGGCTGGTGCCACAAGGAGCAGTGGTCCCACGAGAGGCAGTGGCGGGTCCCCTTGGCGGATGGGAGACTGCGGCGTGTGAGAGATAGACAGATATGCCATGCAGAGAGAGCTGGGGTATAGAGTTTATTTTGTGGGCTATGAAGGGGGAAGGAAAGGGGAGAAAGGAGAGAGAGGGAGAGAGAGAGAGAGAGAGAGAGAGAGAGAGAGAACACCTTAACTCTTGCGAGTCAAGACCTGCCCTTTTATTTTATTTTATTTTATTTATTGATTGATTTTGAGACTGGGTCTCTCTGTAGCTTTGGAGCCTGTCCCGGAACTAGCTCCTGTAGACCAGGCTGGCCCCGAACTCATAGAGATCCGCCTGCCTCTGCCTCCCGAGTGCTGGGATTAAAGGCGTGCGCCACCACCCCACCACCACCGGGTTGAGTCAAGACCTTCTAATGTCCCTTGGAACCAGGATGACCTCAACTCTCAAACTGCTTCAGCTGACTAAGCCAGTCACTAGCAGAGCTAATCTGGGCAAGTTGGGACTTCATTTCTCTGTGTGGTTAGGTAGTTTCCCTTCTCATAAGTAATTTAGTGATAATGAAATTCCCCAAAGCTATTTGAGAGAATTAAGAGACGTTGTGCCAGGAATGATGGTGCACACCTTTAACCCCAGCACTTGGGAGGTAGTTGCCGGGGAGGAACTCTCCTCTGCATAGGGAGCTCCAGACTAGCCAGGGCTACATAGTGAGACCTTGTCTAAAAACAAAAACAAAAAATCCACCAAATAACTGAGATATTGCATAGAAAAATCCTTTGCACTTTCAAAACCAGAGCAAGTTTCTGGTGGTTATGTGACCCCTTTGGGCACCTCACTGAACCTCCCTGGGTTTCAGTTTTCTCCAGTTCTCAATTTCTTCTTCCCCACAGCTCAGAAAGATTGCAGAGGCGCCTAATTAGCAACTTCAGTTCTGTAGCCCAGCTATTCTTGGAACTACCCTGTTTCTATGTAGATCTGGGTCCCTAAGCCTAGCCGGCCTCATCTTTAACAAACAGCGCCTCTCTCCTGTTGACATTTCCCATTCCCTCTGCAAACCGTTCACTGAGAACCCAAAAGCGCACACACTGCCTTAAAGAGAGCCAACAAAGGGGTTTGAATTTTCAAGGTTTTTCTTTGCCATCAGTGATCTCAGAAGTGACCCCACGTGTGAGTGTGAGATGACCTTCCTGGAAGAGGTGTGCACTAACCAGGGGAGGCTGTGGGGGCCTATTCCTAGTGGAACGGACTGCCACAAATAGCTACCATAGCTTTTTAGATGGAAAGGGTTTTGTGTGTGTGCGTGTGCGCGCGCCTGTCATGGTGAGTGGATCTCCTGCATGTGCTCTGTGCTCTGCCCCAGAACTACACTCCTAAACTAAAAGGGATTTAATTTACATGAAATTAGAGCAGCAGTAAGGGCCTATTAAAGGAAAACTCGGTGATCCACAGAATAGTCTCCAGCCCTGGTGGAGACCGAACTAACATTTCCAGTTGTGTGGGTCGGTCCCCAGGCCAAGGCCCCACCCCTCAGGAAGGAGCTGGCTCACCTTAAACCAAGCTAAAGAGTTAGGCGGGGGGTAATTATCCCTTTAATGAGACACTGTGCTTTTTGTTCCAGAATTCCTACCCCAACACAGTTCCTGTAAGCTGCCCTAAGTTTGCAATGAGGTTTGTTGGCAACATTCTTCCTTCTTCTTTTACTCTGTTTCTTTCCGACGCTGGCCAGAACCTAAGAATGCTCTCTCTGACACCCGGGCTTCCTTCCCCTTCCTCTAAAGTCCTCTCCTTGCTGCTGGTTGCCCGCTGAGATGCAGCAGACGTTCCATGCCAGCGACGCCAACGGCGTAATTCTGCAGTTTTTTTTTTTCATTTCTCCTCCCTTCTCCTCTAAGAAGCTGCAGAGATTTACAGCTTGTAAACCCTGGATGTTTTCTTCTAAATCGTCTGTGAGTTTCCATTTGGGACCGTTCTTAGATTATTTTATTGATGAGGCTAATAATCCCAATAGGGGATCCCAATTTCCCTGATACATGTTCCTTTACCCAGATGGGAGCCCCAACTCCAAACAAAAAAATTCCTGGTAACAAAATCACCATCAAGGTGTGTGTGTGTGTGTGTGTGTGTGTGTGTGTGTGTGTGTGTGCGCGTGCGCGCGCGCGCCCGTAACAGGGATCTGCAGTGAGGAACGACTATCTGCTGGGCAGTTCCCACGGCTACCCAGCCATGCACAGAGTAGGAAGGATCGCTAATATATTACATCAGGGAAGATGGTAGCTGCTCTGGATGCAAGGGAGGCAGAAGATAGTGTTCTCTCAATCACGAAAGGAAAGGATGGCGAGGACCGAGTTCGAAATCTGACAACCCCTTTTGGCTTCTCCTCAAATGTGTTTCTGTGACCATTACTTCTGTCCGCCCCTCATTCTAAGATGCTGATAGCTCCTACCATCTCTCCAAGTCTCGAGATCTCCTTTTGGGAACATGACTTTGTCTCTAGCTTACTGTGACAGTGGGAGACCTGTATGGTTGAAAACCACAAGCAAATCAAAATTTTGCTGACTTGCTTGGACATGTCGCCTCTGAAGAAAACTCTCATCGGCGCCTCATTGGCTCCTTCCGGAATGGGAAGGCTGGGGCTGGTCAGCAGCTGGTGGTTATCGTGGATACAGGGTAAGCAGCGACTGTTTATGCTCTCTGAACCAGACTCTACAGTTTGGTGTGGAAACAATAAACGAATGAACTTTTCTTTGGGTCACTGTCTAAACTGGTCATCGTGATAATTTATTTATTAGAACGATGCCACTTTGAAGCAAGAAAATTGTGGACAAGACATGTTCCCTGAACTTCCAATGCCCTTCGTGATGGATACTTTATGAGTTCCTGCATCCTCTAAACAGGGATCCTGACGTTGCGCATGCCAGCATCACCTGGTACCCAGAGCGCTGCAGTAGCAGCACTTCCTAATCAGCGAGACTGGGTAAACCACAAGGCTGTGCACTTCTAAGAAGGTTGGTGTATGCTGCTGACGCCCACAGTGCAGTGCAGCAACCTCAGAGCGTGACTGATGCCTGTTGAAGCCATCACTGCAGACCATTTCATGTGAGATTTAGTCAACTCTTCATCTGAACAGAAAGGCCTCTGGAAGAACAATGCCATTTACCCTTAATGGGACATTATACAGGAAAAGAAAGCAGTCAGTAGGTGACAGACCAGATGCAATCCGAGAAGTAGGTTTGCTACACTATCAACCTTGCTCTGCTTGGCTGGGTGTGGTAGCACAGGTCTCTGAAGGTAGCTCTTGGAGGGTGGAGGCAAAGACCAGAAGTTCAAGGTCATCCCCCCTGCTTAGAGAGATAGAGGCCTTCACCAGCTACAGGAGACCCTGCCTGAAACAAAAAGAAGTTAAATTCTCCCCAGAAGAACAGTAGGACTCCTATCTCACTAAATTACATTCTGTACCAGATTAGATTTAGGTCACAGCATCTTTTACACCAGAACACAAGGTCTCTTGAGCTTCTATTATTTGAAAGATGGTTGTTCTGAGGATAAACAGTTCTCGGGCTTCTGTGAGGTGAAGATGTTTCTGGTCTCCTGTACTGGAAATCAGAGTGTCTTGTGGCATTATTGCCTCTACTTCTCCCTGCAAGCAGTGTCTGCGTGCTGAGTTCTCTTTTGTCATTTCTGTTGGTAGCTTTGGCCACCTTTAGTAAAGGCCTGAGCTACAAACACATAGGACATTGCAGCTCTCACTGGTTCCTTTTCTCAGTCCCTATGTCCCCAAACTCTCAGGACAGGAAAATCGATGGATCTAGCTTAGGCCAATTATCTGCCTCTGCCCAGCCAAGGAGAAGCCCGTGGACAGCCCAAGGTCCAGAAAGAGGCATCTGGAAGGAAGGCAGCGACAGCCATATGTCACTCTGCCTTTGTCATGCACAGGACCACACATGTGAGACTCTGAGGACATTACAGATCACATGGTGGATTCCTGATAAAGAGAGAGCCAAAGTTATATTTTAAGTTTTAATTCCTATGCCTTAGAGACCCATGAAACAAAATGCCTCAGAACTGTAAGCCCCTTGCCCAACCAAGGACAGACAGTTCCTGAAAGGCTGGAGGAGTTTGCTTATGGGAGATAACAAGCCTCCTGTTTTCTTTCTTTCTTTCTTTCTTTTTTAAAATATTTCTTATGGTTTATTTAACTTTATTTTATGTGCATTGGTGTGAAGGTCTCAGGATCCCCTGGAACTGGATTTTCAGACAGTTGTGAGCTGCCATGTGGATGCTGGGAATTGAACTGGGGTCCTCTAGGAAGAGCAGTCAGTGCTCTTAACCACTGAGCCATCTCTCCAGCCCCAAGCCTCCTGTTTTCACTCCCCTAGACAAGTTTGTTTGACCCATCTGCAGGTGTGGGTGGGAGGTAGGTAGGAAATAGTCAGGATGTATGCTTGCCCCTGATTGGACCTGCAGGGAAATGTAATGAATCACGGGTTTTCCTTCTTAAGCCCTTGCCATTTCCCAGGAACCTGGGTATGGACCTGGTCAGAGCCCATCCACCTGGCCAGTATTTAATTAAAGCTTGCTTCAAATTTGGCTTTAAACTGTGGTAGTGGTCTTATTCTTGACCAGTGGGATTAACAAGAGAAACTGTTAAAGACAGAAAGCAGGGGCTAGAGAGATGGCTCAGTGGTTAAGAGCACTGACTGCTCTTCTAGAGGACCCGGGTTCAAATTCCCGGCACCCACATGGCAGCTCACAACTGTCTGAAGATCCAGTAGCAGGGGATCTGACACCTTCACACCAATGCACATAAAATAAAGTTAAATAAACCATTAAAAAAAAAACCACAGAAAGCGTTCAATGACTCATGTTAAATCACAAGAAGCAAGACCTCATTTGCAACCATTGTGATAGACCAGCAGCAGGGAGGGAGGTTTGGTTCCCCTCCACGTATAGCCTGGGAAAGTGGGGAAAGACAAAAGGCATAGGGAGCATGGTCAGCAGATGAAAACCACCAAAAAGAAGCATTGGGTTTGATGGGGCTATGGTTTAGACATGTGTGCTGGTTTGAATGAGAATGGCCTCTATAAGCTCATGTATTTGAATACTTGGTTCTCAGTTGCTGGAAATAATTGGGAAGGATTCGAGGGCACGGCCTTATGGAAGGAGGCGTGTCATAGGGTGGGAGGGGAGGGCTTTCAGGCTTCAAAAGCCTCCTGCCATCCTCAGTGCACTCTGCCTCCTGCTTAAGGCTCAAGATGTGCGATCTCACCTGCTGCTCCCGCCTCCAGCCACCAGCTACTTCTGCTCCGCCATTGTCACTCTGAGACATTGCTGCGTTCCTTGCATTGCTATTGCTGAATCCGTTCCTTTTCTGCTCAAGTGCTGAAGAGGCTCAAGTGTTGGAGGTTAGGTCCCTACTGAGGTCTGAAGGGGGGGGGGGTCTTTGGATCCCTGGGGCTGAACCCACAGATGGGATTAAGACAGCCTCTGTGGTATGCTTAGCTCCTGTAGGAGCAACATGCCCTGAGAGCAAGTTCAGCTCTTGATCACTCTGCCCCACTTCAATACTTGGTCTGTGTGGGGAAGCTCCACCTAGTTCCACGCCTCCCATTCCAGAGCCCACCCCTGAGAAAGTCCACCATCGGTGTCTCCACTCCATAGAAGGGCCCAGAAAATATTCAGGAGCCTAACTAAAGTTGGAATCTTTGTTACTCTTCCACCTCATTCTTCTTTCCAAAAATGCAATAGCTTAGGGATTTGGGTGGAGGTCTCTGGCTGACGCATGCCGTTCACCCTTTTGAGTATTCCCAGGCTGCCGAACCACTGTCTCACCTCTGCCTCACCTCACAGAGCGGGTGGCATCGCACCAGGCTGCCCAGCCACTGCCTCACCTCTGCCTCACAGAGCAGGTGGCATCACAGATCTGAGGTGCAGGATACCTGGGAAGCGCACATGTTCTTCACACTGTGCACAAGGGTGACCAAAATTTCATTAAAGATTTTCTTTTTACAAAAGAGGTGACAGAAAAATTGTGGATATGTGAGACTGTACCTTGATATCAAGGGCCTAACACACATCACTGGCTGGGATCTAAATGCCTGAATACATGCGTTTTATGTCAAATTGTGAACAAAGAAAGGTTTGTAATCCCAGCAGAGACAATGACTTGAGGTGTCCAGGAGTCACATTCAACTTGGCCTTTGTCCGAGCCATGTTCCCTTGATTTCTCTCCTCTCTTCCCTCAAAACCGCTTTCTCCCTCCCCTTTATGTTTGAGTTTGAATCTTGTCAGTATTTCTAAGATTGTCAGATAGCAGAGGTCATTTTTTTAAAAACTGTATGTGAGTGTTTTGCCAGCCAGCTTGGCTGCTTACCACATGTGCACTAGAGGCAACTGCCAGGATCACTAGGATTGGAATTTCAGACAGTTGTGAGCCACCACACGGTTGCCGGAAGTTGAACTCAGATCCTCTGGAGGAGCAGCCGGTGTTCTTACCCACTGAGCCACCTCTCCAGCCCAGAGGCCACTTTTGCTGTTTATTTGAGACAGGGTCTCAAGTATGTCAGATTGGCTTTGAACTATATATATGGGGGGCTAGGGGGACAGATCTTGAACCTCTGATTTTTCCGTTTCAATCTGGCTTGGCACCGTCACCCACGTCCAGCTTACCACCTGTTTCGGTTACTTTTCTACTGCTGTGACAAAGCACCATGACCAAGCAAAAGAGTAGCCTGTTTCGGTTACTTTTCTACTGCTGTGACAAAGCACCATGACCAAGCAAAAGAGTAGAAGAAGCTGGGCAGTGTTGGTGCACTTGGGGACAGAGGCCGGTGGATCTCGGAGTTTGAGGCCAGCCTGGTCTATATAGCAAGTTCCAGGACAGTCAGGGCTACACAGAGAAACCCTGTCCCATAAAAACAATAAATAAAGCAATAAACAAACAAATGAAGATAATGTGGTAGTTGGAATGCTATTGGCCCCCATAATCTCATAGGGAGCAGCACTGTTGTTGGAGTGGGTGTGGTTTTATTGGACTGGGTGTGGTTTTGTTGGAGTGGGTGTGGCCTTGTTGAAGGAAGTGTGTGGCAGTGGGGGCCGGCTTTGAAGTTTCCTACACTCAGGATATCACCTGGTGTATTAGTCAACTTCCCATTTCCTGCAAGATGATGCACTCTCGGCTCCAGCACCATGTCTGCCTGCACTGTCTGTCATGTTCCCCATCATGATGATAATGGACTGAACCTCTGAGACTGTGAGCCACCCCTCAATTCAATGTTGTGCTTTATAAGATTTGTCATGGCCATGGTGTCTCTTCACCAAACTAAAACCAAACTAAGACAGATAAATAAAATAAAATAAAAAAGAATTTAATCTGAGGTTTCACAGTTCCAGGGAGTTGGAATCCGTGACCATGATGGCTGGTGGGGAACTGAGGAGCAGGCAGCGGGCAGGCAGACATGGCCCTGGAATAGTAGCTAAAAACTTAAACTGACCTACAAGCCTGAGGCACAGAGAAAGCCAGCTGTGTCTTTTGAAACCTCAAAGCCCATCCGCAGTGAGAGTCCGCAGTGAGAGACCTTCAACAAAACCACACCTTCGAATCCTTCCCCAAACAATTCCACCAATGGAGGACCAAGCATTGAGACACGGGAGCCTTTGGGGAGGGGTATCATTATTTTGTTGCTGTTGTTTGTTTGTTTCAAGGTAGGGTTTCTCTCTGTGCAACAACAGCCCTGGCTGTCCTAGAACTCACTTCGTTAGTTTTCTCCAGAGAAAACTCTCGGCCCTTGTGAGACCGAAACAGGAGAAATACAAAATACCCCTTGCAGGTTAAGAGTTCTGTTTGCTATTAAGACAGTAAAGAATACGTTCCTGGCTGGCAGTGATGATTCAGGCCTTTAATCCCAGCACTCAGGAGACAGAGGCAGGTGGATCTCTGTGAGTTCAAGGCCAGCCTGGTCTACAGGAGCTAGTTCCAGGACAGCTAGAGCTGTTACACTGAGAAACCCTATCTCGAAAAAAAATAAAGAAAGAATACGTTCCTGATTGTCCTATGTTTCTTTTATCCATCCGAATGTGCTTGATCACATGTGGGTGGGAGGTATGTGGGCAGGAAATACATCAGATTGGATCAATACACCTGATTGGATCTGATGGGAAATATGGTGGCCTTATGGATTTGCCTTTAATAAGCCTCTGCAAGGTGTTCTGGGAACGCACAGATGGACCTGGCCAGAATCCATCAACCTGGCCAGTATTTATTTAAAGCTTACTTCAAATTTGTCTTTAAATTGTAGTAGTGGTGGTAGGGTAAAGAGACTTCAGCCCTCGGGGAGGGGGGTCCTAGGTGCTACTGCCCTCCTCTGTGTGCCTTGTCCCGTCTTATCTACTGCCATCACAGGATGGGATGACCCCCACTTCCCTGACACGGACAGAAGGGTAAGGATGGTGGATCAGCTCTCTGACCCCTATTCCTAGAGGGCAGACGACAGGGGGCGAGCTTGGGAGTCCCTGGAGGGCGGAGGTTAGCCAGTCTGGCCAGCCTGTCTACACAGGGTCTCCCTGCTCAGCAGAACCCACCAGCCTGCGGGCATGGGTACCAACATGCCGACACTGTATGGGAGTCTCTGAAGCATTCCCCCACTCTGCTTTTTAGTAGCCATGGGTCCTAGACAAGAGTGTCCCTCCTTCAGATGTCACGGGAACAGATCTGCCATTCTTACACGTTCCTTTTAAGGTCATCCAAAATGGGGAGTGGTGACCAGAGCCTTTAATCTCAGCGCTTGGGAGGTGGAGGTTGGGGTGTAGGAAGTTCAAGGTCATCCTTAGCTAGGGTGCTGGAGGCCAACCTGAGTGGGGGGGGGGAGAAAGACTAGATGCCATTGATATGGAAATCCACTGCTGCACACAGCACCCTTCCCCTCGCAGCCTTCCCCAAGGACTCTGCACTTTGCATACAGCTGGAGCCCTCCCTCTGAAGTCACTGAGCCGACTGGCGCACAGTGGGACAAAGAAACCCGCCCGGCCGGCCGGCCGTTGCCGGAGCCTCAGAATAAAGATTTAGCCCAGCACAAATGGCCGGGACCCCCATTGTCCTGCCACTGCACACAATTCTTATTTTTAAATTTTAGTTAACAAAGCTGAACTGGGAGGCCCAGCCTTTGTTTCATTTAAGCCTGTCTCAAATTTCATGCTAACCTGCAGGACCTATGGGAACATGAACAAAATAAAGTGATCAAACGAACCAAAGGGCCCCATGGGGAGGACTTATTCACACGACTTTCAAAACAAAAGCACTTTCCTCCTCTTTCCTAGAGGTGCCTCAAGACTTAAACAGGCTCCTCCCAGAGGCAGAAGTTACTGAAGCCTGGGGAGTTCAGTCATTGCTTAGCTGATGGTCCCAGGGCCCCAGCAGCCTCATTCATCATGAGATCCGATTAGCGTGCAGTCCTGGGAGGTCAAGTGCCCAGCTGCCAAGTGCAATGAGAAAGGGCGTGGTTTCCAGTCCCCGCCAGTCTCCTGGGTGATGGTGGGGACTGTTTTCCTTGGTAAAATTCACAGGAACCAGAGGAGAAATTTTTAAGGGCTTCCCAGCCTCGAGGTAACCTGTGGAACTGGCCCAGGCTGGCCTTCCATCATAATCCACAGCTACTGGGACCAGCCTCCCGTTTCCTAGTCTTTCCAGTCAGTGCCTCACACTCGCCCTGAGTTTGACTGTCACTGCGTTATTATTTAATTTGTATTAACAGGTAGAAAGGCAACTGTGCAATTTGTCTTTTTATATGTGAGCAACGTGCCTCTGTAGAGCAATTCACGTTAAAGGCTCCTTACAGTACGATACTGAAGCTTGTACATATGAATAGTTAGCTTTTTCTCTCTTTGAATTATGGCAAAGAGATGGAATAAGTCGTTGATTGAACGGCGGCCCCGTATTCACCCACGTACCCATTTGGTAACATCACTGATAAAATCAACGCTGCTCTCTTATAACAAAGTCAGTGTTATCTTCTTGTCTCATTCCCTGCCCCCTTCCTTGGCGGTCATGATCAATCATCCATCAGCACCCTCTCAGACACTCATTTGCACCCTCAGGACACACCTACCTTCCAACACATCCTGACCTACTAGGGAGACAGTCCAAGAAGTAATTACGACACATGACACGTACCAACCACCAGGCTGAGGGGCTGGGGAATCCCGTTAATGGGAATACTCTACACTTCCCGCTCCTGCCCCGCCCCTGCCCACAAATCCTGGCTCACAAAGGCCTTTCTTCTCTTGGGCTGAATCAGGATTGTTAAATAAAAGAACAAGTACAAAACTCAGGAGGCAGGGGCTGGAGAGATGGCTCAGTGGTTAAGAGCACTGCTTGCTCTTCCAAAGGTCCTGAGTTCAATTCCCAGCAACCGCATGGTGGCTCACAACCATCTGTAATGAGATCTGGTGCCCTCTTCTGGCCTGCAGGCACACATGCAGACAGAATACTGTATACATAATAAATAAATAAATCTTAAAAAAAAAAAAACTCAGGAGGCAAAGGCAGGAGAAACTCTGTGAGTTCTAGGCCAGCCAGAGCTACCTAGTGAGACTCTGCCTCAAAACAAACAAAGAAAACAAAGAAATAAGTAAACAGATGAATTCTCACACATAGCTATGGTCCAACTAAGTGAAAAGTTTCTGCAGCCGGATAAGCCCCTCTGCCGACGCAACAATCCGAAACAAACCAAATCAAACGGAATTGGAAAAAGTCCAGGTTTAATAGATACCAATGCTCCTGGATGGTTTTCCAGTCCCCAGAGAGGATCCAGGGAGGGAAGACCGGAAAATACGTGTTTGTTCAGCATCTCTGGGGAGGGCTCATCTTTTGGCGAACTTTCTTGGAGGTAGAGTCTGAATTGAGGCAACTCCGAGGGGAGGGAGCTTGGGATGGAACTTCCACCCAAACATTCCAGACTCTTTGGCTATATGGATGCCAGGGGCTGAGGTGAACCTTCCACCCAAACACTAAGTATGCCTTGATATGGATATGAATGTCTCTGAAACTGGTTCAATTCAATTACACCACACATTATAAAATACAGTTCACTGTTATTTTTATAACCCGATAATTATGTTGCAAAGCAAAGGAGAGTACATTTTACAGTAACCAGGAATAGTAAATTTCATTGGTCTGAATTTTCAATATTCAAGAGAATCATCTATGAAACCATGTATGTTAGGAATATTTCCTAACGCAAGCTCCCCACCAACGCAAAATTCCCAATCAAGCCAAATAAAAACAAGCCAAATTAAGAAATATCCAGGTTTAATGGAAGTTCTGTGCTTTCGGGTGGCCCCGACGGGGAACCCGAGGGAACGCGACCACTGGGAGGAAGGAAAGGGACCACGTGTTCCTCTTTCGGAAGTTCACTTAAATACCTTGGAGAGGGATCCTGACCCCACCCCCAGGGCGGGGTCAGGATCTGGCCTGCTGGGATTTGGAGTCCAGACCAGGCCTGGGGGCTGGGGCCTACGCTCCCAACCTGACAATATAGAAACAGAAGTCAGGGCCAAAAGGTACCAACCCAAATGTGCCACAGTCCCCACTAAAGAACAAGACACTCGGGGCTGGAGAGATGGCTCAGCGGTTTAAAGCATTGCCTGCTCTTCCAAAGGTCCTGAGTTCAATTCCTAGCAACGACATGGTGGCTCACAACCATCTGTAATGAGGTCTGGTGCCCTCTTCTGGCCTGTAGGCATACACACAGATAGAATACTGTATACATAATAAATAAGTAAATATGAAAAAAAAAGAACAAGACACTCCTGGGCAGATCCCGATCCTTACGCAGTGATCTACTGCAGACACAGCCTTTTATTTATTTTATTATATTTATTTATTTCCCGAGACAGGGTTTCTCTGTGTAGCTTTGGAGCCTGTCCTTGCTCTTGTTCTGTAGACCAGGCTGGCCTCAAACTCACATAGATTTGCCTGTCTCTGCCTCCCACGTGCTGGGAGTAAAGGTGCACGCCACCACCTCCCAGCATTTTAAAAAATTTTAATGAATCATTTTTATTTTATGTGCATTGGTGCTTTGCCTGCATGTACGTCTGTCTGAGTGAGGGTGTTGCATCCCTGGAACTAGAGTTATAGTTGTGAGCCGCCATGTGGGTGCTGGGAATTGAACCCGGATTCTCTTAACCGCTGAGCCCATCTCTCCAGTCCCATTCTTTTTTTTTTTTCTCCAGATATTGGTATTGATTAATGTCTACAGGAAGGTTAGGCTCTGAGCAGGCCACTTCACCAGAGCTATAGAATGTCATCCTTGTTCTGAAGCCCTGTAGAATGCCTGGCAAGCCATTTGCATGCTATTTAAAAAGCAAAACAAAACAAAGCAAAACCCTGCAAGACTAGTTTGTGTTAGCAGAGGCCGGTGGCCTCTCAGGAGGGTAGCTAAGACCTATTTAAAGCAGACTTTGAAAGGTATACCTTATTTTAGTGTGCTTACCTAGTACACGTGAGGCCCTGGGCTGTATCCCCTAGCACAGAAAAATAGCAAAACAAGGCAGAATGCTAAGGATGTGATAAAATTACAGACTGTTATGTTAAGCCAACTGAAGGGCAGGAGCTACTGAACATGATTTGACATTTATTTGTTTATTTATTTGCATGTGTGTGTGGTCCCACTGCTAACACAGCTTTCACAGGGAGGCCAGATGCCAAACTGTGAGAGTCAACTCTCTTCCTTCAGCAAGTGGGTTCCAGGACTGAACTCAGGTAGCTGGGGCTGGTAGCAAGTGCCTTTTCCTACCGATTTAAAGATTTAAATTCAATCTAAGATTTAAAATAAGGAAAGTTCCAGAGTGTGTGAGGCTCTGGGCTCAGTGCCTAGCACTGCAAACAAACCAATGAAGAAAGGGAATGAATGAATGAATGAACGAACGAACAAACGAATGAATGAGAGGGCTTGGGCAAGTCGGGGTCAACTTCTGTTATCTCCTCTGTGACATGGGCCTGGTGACAGCGCCACCCAGGGCTCTCAGGAGCACCTGGTGGCCCTTGTCAGGATCTCATAGCTGTAAAGCTGGGTGACGGGCCTTCAAGGCTATGAGGCTGTTCTCTAGAGAACTCAGGGTGTGGGCAGCACTCTGCTGTCAATCCAACAACGCCACAGGCTGTCCTTCCTCAAACACAGTCATCTTGGAAGAACCAAAGGTCCAGCCCCAAATCCTTGAAAACTAGGGTGACTTGAGGCCGGGTAACCCGGGGCCGTTATTCAGGTTGATCTTGGGGTCAGCTTGGCTTGAGATCTCATTATTTTTTTTTTAGATTTATTTATTTATTATGTACACAGTGTCCAGCCTCCAGAAGAGGGCGCCAGCTCTCACTACAGATGGTTGTGAGCCACCATGTGGTTGCTGGGAATTGAACTCAGGACCACCAGAAAAGCAGTCAGTGCTCTTAACCTCTGAGCCATCTCTCCAGCCCCTTGAGATCTCATTTTGGAGACGAGAAGAAAAGGAGGCCGCAGGAATTCTGTGCCTTCCCCAGACTCATGGGATGTGGCAAGTTACAGCTGGAATGGGAACCGGCTGCTGCCCAGGAATGGCTCTTGGTTCCTATCTGGGAAGGCTTTGGGTTACCGACTTTTCCATACATGCCCCTAGGGGCAGAAGGACTGTGGTTCCAGCCGCCACCTCTATTCCTTACCAACTGTGGGAAACGGATTCCTACTTAGGTCTGGTTATTCACACCAGCATCACGAGCAAAGACACTCCAGGAAGCAGACATCCGCTACCATTGAACGTCACAATTCTAAGTGCCAGCCTGCCCTTGGCACCTGCAATCTAATCTCAGGTTCAGGCCACTGACCACTCAGCCAGGGCCAGCACGGTTTGGTAGCTGATGTGGTCCCTTTGCCAGCTTGACCTCCGTCCTGTGTGCTCTGGTGACTGCCACAAAGCACTCTATAAAGGATGGGGTCGTGTTTGTATGTCTGCGGTGCTCAAACTGGCTTCTGGAGATGTCCTAGAGACAGAGCTTCCACAGGGATCTGTGCATAGGAAGCTTTCCTAGGACAGAGAGCTATCGTAGTTGAACAGCAAGATGTGACAATACATTTTGCCGTAGCAACTGTGACGTAAGATCTCTCTGGGTTTTCCTCTTCTCCCCTTGCTCCAGCCAGTTCCTTTGAAGACCGCCCCAAGATTAAGTGAAGACAGTCCTTTGTCTTAAAGATGTCCATTTTTGATTTTAAGTCAGTGACTGTGTTCTCCAAAGGGAAAAGACGCCATGGAGCTTTATGTCAACCCCCATCTGGGTACACATGAGAACAGAGAGAGCCGAGATGGCTGCTGGGTTCCTTCCAGGACCACGTTTATGGGAGGTTAAGGGAGGCAACTGTCTGGACTGCTGCCCAAGGTCCTCAGCACAGTCTGAATTGCCTTGGCCTGGCAGGTTGCTACTTGCTATGGCTTTAGGGCAGATAGAATGGGTACCCTGATAGGAGAGAGGCAGAAAGACCAGGAGGCCAGGAGGCAGTTTTGGGTAGAGGTAAAACTTTTGTTTTTCTTCTTTTTTTTTTTTGTAAATAATGAAGAAAAGCCAGGTGTTGGGGCTGGAGAGATGGCTCAGTGGTTAAGAGCAGTGACTGCTCTTCCAGAGGACCCGGGTTCAATTCCCAGCACCCACATGGCAGCTCATACTGTCTGAAGATCCAGTTGCAGGGGATCCGACACCTTCACACCAATGCACATAAAATAAAGTTAAATAAACCATAAAATATTTAAAAAAAAAGAAAGAAAAGAAAAGCCAGGTGTTGGTGGTGCACGCCTTTAATCCCAGCATTTGAGAAGCAGAGACAGGCAGATCTCTGAGTTCGTGGCCAGCCTGGTCTACAGAGCAAGTTCCAGGACAGCCAGGGCTACACAGAGAAACCCTGTCTTGAAAAAGCCAAACAAAAAACAAAAAAAAGCCAAAACAACAACAACAACAACCAAAAGCAAATAAATAAATAATGAAGGAAACATTGTAAACTCATAAAGTGTGGTGATGACCGGGACAGGACAGAGCAGTGCAGAGGGTCCTCCATCTTGTGCTGTTGCTGAGGCCATTTCAGGTTTAACTAGGATTTGATCTCCTTGATGGAGAATCCTGTGGAATATTCCCACCTCTCGTCCAGATGCCCCAGCTAACTAATCTTCTGATAAACTGCTTGTTTCTGAGAAGCCACCCGCAGCTGTCCAGGGAGATGCCAGAATGTAGTTTTTACCTTTAAAAAAAAAAAAATCTCTGTCCTCTGTCTGGCGGTGGTGACGCACACCTTTAATTCCAGCACTCGGGAGGCAGAGGCAGGCAGATCTCCCGGTCAAGGCCAGCCTGGTCTACAGAGTGAGTTCCAAGATAGCCAGAGCTACACAGTGAAATTCTGTCTCGGAAAAAAAAAAAAAACCAAACCAAATAAAAACAAATAACAACAACGGAAACCCTATCATCTGGACACTTGGGATTATACCTAGGACCCAAATACCCAAGTGAGGCTTAAATTGTGTCTGAGTGGGGTCCCTGTGACAGATAAGGACAAGCAACTACAAAAATCCGAAGGGGACCAGCTCCTGGACCTTAAAACCGAGGCTGTGGGATGGTGAGGCTATGACACCGCGGTGACTTTAAAAGGCTATGTCTAAGACAGGCTCTGGTCACTTGGCTCCTTTGAGCCAAAGAAGAGAAAGGAAGGAAAGGAGACTCAGGGGGGCGCCCTCTGCCGGAAGTCTGGGGGCAGTGCAAGGAGTGACTTCAACAAAGCCAGGCTTGTGTTTGAATGGAGAAGTCACAGCCTGCTGCTCCGGGCAGGCAGGACACCTGATAGTCTCATATCTAGGTCTGCTGGGTGCTTGGGGATTCTGTGCTGCTTCCATTGAGCGTTTGCCCTATGAAATCAGACCTTTCCTGGAATGTGAGCACGGGTTTAATGCCAGGGGCAACGAGCCATCACAGATGATCCAGATAGGAATGCAGAGAATCGTTTGACTCTCTGGAGCAGGCGGCTGCTAGTTTGGGGCGCTGAAAAGGCGCGGTGGGACCCAGGACATTGCTTTCCACCTCTTCTCCCCTCCACCTGGAGAGGGGCCTTCGAGGAGCCACTCAGGGAGAAGCTGCCCTGTCCTTGGCTCTCCCTGTAAGAAAGGAGTTCTGGGATGGCTGCCCAGGGACTGCACACACAGGCATGAGTCAGGGAAACGCTCCTCATAAAGCGACTTCACTGAGGCTACACTTAAAGTCCTACTTCTGAGGGAGAACAGTCCATTTCCTTTCTCTATAAATCCATCTGAGTGTGAAGACCAAACAGAACCACAGCGCAGCCACGCAAAGCCAAGTTGCTGGTGAAGTTCTTTTTCAGCAAGTCCTCAACCATATGGGAGCTGTTTTTATTTATTTACTTATTTCAGGAACATCAACCATGAGGATCAAAATCTGAGAAAATGCAATTCGTTCTCCAACATGTTTTTGGAAGATACCACAAATGTCCAATGAAGTAGAGCGTCTGAGATCTTTTGGATCGAGTTAATTTATGCCCAGGTTACCTGACATTGATCTTAGCAATGGTGCTGACCTCTGCTGCTCTCTCCAGGCCACTGCCAACTGCTGCCAAGTACGGGTTCATCTTCTTCACGGCTCTATCTACTGAGACATCACAACCCAAATCACACACTAAAATTCATAGCTCAGTAGAAACACTTCAGGAGAGTACCTAGTGTAATGCTTTTGTTGCAAGTTCCCCAAAATGTAATGCTTTTGTTGCGAGTTCCCCAGCAGGCAGGGGACAGTGGGTCCCAAAATAGTCAGCCCTGGTCGGGGCGGGCACCTGAGACCATGCTGGCATGTCTCCATGTGGCTGCGGGTCCCTGGCAGCTTGCTGCGGGGTCGAGACCACGTGGCAGGTCCCCAAAGAAGGCTGGTTCCCAGTCATGTGGCAGCAGCAGAGGGCGGGTGAGAGAGAGGCAGATATACCATGCAGAGTAAAGTTGAACATTTATTAGGTGGGTTATTGAGGGGAAGGAAAAAGAGGAGGGAGAGAGAGAGAGAGAAGAGAAAGAGTGAAAGAGAAAGAGAGAGAGGGAGAGAGGCTGCCTCTCTGAGAGAAGGGGACCAAGAGAGAGTGAGAGCTAGGCTAAGGCTGGAAGCTGGAAGACAGTGGGTGTGGCTTGTCTCTTAAAGAGACAGGACAGAACATTACATTCCCATCTCTTTTTTATAATAAAAAGCAGGAGATTAGACACCACAGGTTAAAGGAATTGGGTCGGCGGATTCTCAAGGCTTCTTCCTGCTTATTGGTGGGCGTCGTCTTTGGGGGGAACCGGAGAAGGCTGGGTGCTGGCCGCATCCTGGCATGGTCTCTTTGCTCCTGTCCAGTGTTTGTTGCGTGGAAATGTCTGGTGTCCCTTATACCTGTTTGAGGTATTGGCAGAACAGAGGACAAAGTTAAATTAAGGAAAAAAATTTTTTTTAGGACCAGGGAATCGAGGGGCATGTAGCTGACCTGTTTTAAGGTGGATCCTTCAATTCAGCTCCCTGGAACTCACAAGAATTCTTTGGGTTTGTGAAGATAGAAGTTTTAGACATATACATTGAATAAACAGTGGCATATTTATGTCAGAATGACTGTGACAGATATTTTTGTACAATGAAAAGTATTTTTAAGACTATGGAAGGCAGCATGAGAAAGAAATTTGATTTGAAATTTGTTTGGTGAGGTTGTTCTTTTAAACTGACAAAACCGCTCAGCTATCAGACTGCATCAGAGATCTTTGAGAAGGATAAAATTTTTACTTGAGTTATTGATTAAAAAATGACAGAGAACTTACTTGGTTGGCACCTAGAGCCCCTCCTCAGGGTCCCCCCATGGTAGCTGAAGATCATATTTGCCTTTTGCTGTTTAGCACAGGGCCTGCCAGGCTCCAAAAGATCCTGTAGGCTAAGAAATCTGTAGGAAGACAAGCCTACCTTGACCTGAACAGCTAGGCTGTCGATTCCAGCGATTCTGTCCACGTCTGGAGATCTTTAGTTTAGATGAAAGGCAGTTTTTCCCAATGTTCAGCACTTGGTAGTTGCAGTGAATTGCAGATGGACGTTGTTCTGTGCCCATTTGTCTTCTGTCTTCTTTGGAGGAAGTAGAATGCTGCTGCTAGGAGCCAACCTGTCTCTTTTTGTTATGAAAAGTTTTTTAATAAATGCCATATTTTCCAGATCTCTGAGTAGTTGAGGGCTGCTTATTAGGTATAACTACAGTTTAGAATCTGCCTGGAGAGCTGGGTCTGAGCTTGACCTCATTGGCTCTCAACTTAACAGGTAAGATTTACACTCGTAAAATGACAGAAAGAAGAAAAATCTGCTTACAATAGAAGGGTAATGGCAGAACTGACAATATTAGAGAACAGCTTAATATATTTTGCAAGAAACTTAAAAGTACATACCAGTTTAAAACATGAGACTTATTGTTTTTGTAGTCTGAAACAAGATGCAATGAACAATTATAACATTAAGCATAGGTGCATTTAAGTTACAGGTATGATCACACAGAGAGAGAGAGAGTGAACAGGAATTGGGCAAAGTGGATGGCCCTACCAAAGGCATGCCATTGTATAAAACATACATGCAACAGAGTCAGCAAGAGGAATTTAGAGACAAAAACATAAGTAAACCGGGGAACAAGGCAGGGTATACTTCAGTAAAGATGGGAGAACCTGGTCACCTGACCTAGCTCAGTGGTAAGGTAACAGAGTTAACACTGGAGAACCAGGCAGGGAATACCTCAGTAAAGATGGTGGAACTTAGTCACCTGACCTGGCTCTCAGCCAAGATGGCGACGAAGTCACCCGACTCCAACCCCAGAGAAAATGGCGCGGTAACATGTTGTATGGAAAAGTCACAATTTTTGACATGCAGGGATTTTAAGCTTAATAAGAGAGACCTAGAGGTGTGATCCGCCCCGTGGCTGAGCCGCCCTGCCACAAGCCACAGAGGGGAGCAAAAGGGTGGACTCGAAAAACTGCACCATGACACGGCTGGAATTGAAAAAAAAGCCAGGGGACAGACATGGATGGCTGCTACCAAAGGCAGAAATTGTGTAAACCCATGAAACACCACTAAGCGCGCACAGTGAGGCGTCCCTCGACTGTGGGCGGGGTGTGAATCAGCGCGAACACCACAGAGACCCATGGCTGGGTGTCCCCTGACCCTCGGTGGGATGTTATGGCCTGGCTATATCTGGTCTGGGTGACTCAGAAGCCAGAGAGGCCAGAGGCCGCTCCGAGCGGCTTTTTACGGCGAGGGAAAAAAAGGAAAAGAAATGGCAAAAAAGAGAAAGAAGAATCTGTCAAATGCACCGCATAGAATGTACAGTGCCAGCGGGCTGACTGACTCCAGGTCAGTCCAAACACGATTTTAGCTGAGGGAAGCAACCATAGCAGAATGGGGGAAACTCACCAATGGAAGCCGGGAAGCCGGTGGTGGGAGTAGGAAAAAAAACCCTGGTTCAGGATCCCAACTGGAGTGGGAGAACCTATCCGAGTCATGGCTCCAAAATGTAATGCTTTTGTCGCAAGTTACAGCGGGTCCCAAAATAGCCAGTCCTGGGCAGGGTGGGCGCCTGAGACCACAGCATGTCTCCATGTGGCTGCGGGTCCCTGGCAGCTTGCTGCGGGGTTGAGACCACGCGGCAGGTCCCCAAAGAAGGCTGGTTTCCAGCCAGGTGGCGGCAGCAGAGGGTGGGCGAGAGAGAGGCAGATACACCATGCAGAGTAAAGTTGAACATTTATTAGGTGCATTATTGAGGGGACGGGAAAAGGGGAGGAGGGAGAGATTGAGAGAGAGAGAGAAAAAAAAGAGAAAGGGGAGAGGGGAGTCAGCAGCTGCCTTTCCGAGAGAGGGTGACAGAGAGAGGGAGTGAGAGCTAGGCTAAGGCTGGAAGCTGGGAGTGGGTGTGGCTTTTCTCTTAAAGAGACAGGACAGAACATTACACCTAGTATATGTAAAGAGCTGCTACAAATCAACAAGGCAAAGCAAAGGACCTAATAGAGAAATAGAAAAACTACATAAGATCACAGTGAGGGCTGGGAGTTATAGCTCAGTAGTAAAGGATTTGCTTAACCTACATGAAGTCCCAGACTCACAAAAAACAACAGTGACGACAAAAAGCACAGTGAAATGCCACTATCTGATTATCAGAATGGGGAAGAATGAAAGGAGAAGCAGCTTCAAACTGACATATTATATCTATATAATTCATAATTATATGAATTTCATTATTAGACAGTTGTTTAAATTTACACGATAAATCAAATTATAAGATTCAATTTAAATATTTAGATAATCTAATTATTCATCTAGTTGACCATTATTTTTGTTACAGAATAATTATTTCAATAACATTACATACCATCTACTTAAATACAGAATGGACAGTATATTCATATACTGTGTTCTGGGAAATGCGTGTCAGTTCTGAGGCAAACCCATTGCCATCACAGAAAGAAGCAGAACATCAACTCTGTCCGCCTCTGCTGTGGCACGGGGAGGTTCTGGCTTATTGGCACAGTGGACACGATCTGCGGCTTCTGCAACCTGACAGTTTCACCCGCATGAAAAACAGAGCCAGTGAACTCGTCTGTGGGTTGAGCCATTGGGAGAGGCTGAAGGGGCAACCTCTGAGGTCTGGCTGCTTCTTGGGGGCTCAGGGATAGCTATATAACTCATAATTTATGTCCTCTTAAAAAAAAAAAAAGAACAATGGGGCTGATTCTGCGGTCAATTCACAAACAGAGCAGATTATCAGAGAACTTCCAGAGCCGCCTGAGCCTCAGGACACAGCCGCTGGTCTGAGGCAAGGAAACTCTCCTAGTGTACCCAGCTCCTGTATTGTACCTGCTTCCTGTTTGCCCCCCACTCCAACTTGGGGCTTCTCCTAGCCCTTTTTCTGCCTAACTCCAAGTCCCCAGAAAAGAAACTGAGACAAATTTAGACTCCCTTCCTTGTCCTCTGAGTACTCTCTGCAGCTAGCTGGTGTCAGCAGAACCCTAACTCTACCTAACTCAGTGCTCTGGGTCGGGTTTCACGTTTCCAGAATTCACAGGACATATCTGATCTCTCAGTTTTCCCATTCCCATCCCCTTCCCTCCTCCTATGGAACCTGATGGCACATGCTGGAATACAACCTACGCAGCTGCCATTGTGTAGAACGGACCTCTGGGGTCAGCCTTCCCGCTCCTGGAGCTTTCTTATCCACCACACTCGTGGCTGGCTCATCTTTTCCTTCACTGCTCCTGAGATGTCTGTTCTGGTCGCCAGTCACCTCTAAGTGTGGTCCTCAACATTTAAAAAGTGGGATGCGAGATGGCTCAGTGAGGACGGAGCCGGGGTCCCTGGTAGTTATGTAAACGTTCGAGGGGCATGGCCTACATACAATTCCAGCCCCAGAAGGCAGAGACGGTGGAGGGTGGGGTCCCCTAGCGAGGCCAGCACTCTAGGTGAGCTTTGAGTTTGGTTGAGAGATGCCGCCTCATTGAATAAGGTGGAAGAGCTGAGAATGGTCCCCAGGAAGCCTTGAGCCTACACAAACATTTATTCACCCACATCAACCTGTGCGCGCATCCCCCATGACTTCACATCCGCACACGCACCACACATATATGAAAACGGAAAAGGAAGGAAAGAAAAAGCAAATGCCAGGTTCATTTAGTAATAATATACAGTTTGACCCGGGTGTTGTCCAACACAAACTTGTCTACCTGCTCTTGGGGGGCTGAGGCAAGAGCAGGTAAGTTTGAGCCATTCTGGGTTGTGTGGAGCCAGATCCTGCATGGAAACAGATAAGCAAACCACACACACACACACACACACACACACACACACACACACACACACTAAAACCAAACAAAAAACAATTATCTTCCTTAAACAGTACTTAGGGAAAAAAATACACCTTGCTTGAAGAGTTTCCTTTAAGATTATTGTACCCAGTTTACTTCTAGGATTTATTCCTTTTGAGACAGGGTTTCTCCATGTAGTCCTGGCTGTCCTGGAACTTGCTGTGTCGCCCAGGCTGACCTCAAATAGAATTTCTTTGTATCTAAAAATCTTCTGTCCTATATTAGGAAATCTTCCCTACATTTATTAGGTAAAATTATTGCTAAGATCTAGGGTACAATAGAAAAACCCACGTTCTTTTTTTTTCCCACGTTCTTCTTATTTATTATATGTAACACTCAACAATGAATTTCAATTAGGCATTCACTTTACATACAGTGTAAAACATTCAAGATTCTAATTTAGAAATGAGTTCACCAAGTGAGCTTGCAGTACAATCATGGGTGCTGTGCTGCCTCCCAGTGGAACCGTTGCCTTACGGCAGCATGGTTCAAGGTGAATCTGACACTATCCCTTCTTCTGGGTTGTTAGATTACAAGAAGAGATTGGTTGTGTCACATCAGGTGAAGCCTTGGTGCCAAAGCACAGCAAAGAATGCCAGGGTCCCAGCTATGTGGGGAAGAAGCCGAGAAAGGCTTTGCACTATGTGTATTTTTGATAAAGTTGAGCATCACATTTTGAAGCCTGTGTTCACATAGCAGGCAGGAGCCCAGAGTGTGGGCATGCTGTGCAGATGATTAAGAAGGACCCGTATGTTTAAAAAGCACCAGGCAGATGGTAGGGCTTGTTCAGGTGGTGGAAGATTATAAAGTCAATGGAGATGGTGTTGGATCCCTTGGAACAGGAGTTACAGACAGTTGTAAGTTGCTATGTGGTTGCTAGGAATCGAACTCAGGACCTCTGGGAGAGCAGCAGTGCTCTTAACCACTGAGCCACCTCAGTGAGCCATCTCCTGCCTCCCTGAGTTAATTTTTAACTGATAAATAAGACAGAAAAATTGTAAATACAGAGTACCATGTGATGATGTCTTAGTATTGTCTCTTTAAATTTTTCATTAGCATATTTATTTTAAATTATGGGTATGTGCCCATGAATACAGGTGGCCACAGAGGCTAGAGGAATTGGATCACCAATTATAGGCAGTTTTGAGCAGCATGACAAGGTGGGTTCTGGGAACCGAACTCTGGTCCTTTGAAAGAGCAGGACACACAACTAAACCACTGAGTCACCTCTCCTGCCTCAGTATTGTGTCTTTCCACTTGGATTTGCGTTGCTGGGGACCGAATTGTGGAGGCCCAAAAATGTGAGCCTATTCCACCTTGTCTGAAGGTCGACAACTTTGAGCAAGCTCAGACTCTGACCAAAAAAGTGGCTCACAACACCGAACCCAGGCAGTTTTTCACAGAGAGGTGGAGACTCAAGTTACTTTTTAAATGTATCTCATGATCCTTTCTCCACTGAACCACCTTGTCCATGTGTCAAGTTAAGTCACCATACCATGATGGTTCATTTTTTTTCTCCATCCCGTTCCACCCTTCTCCTCTGCCTGCACTAGTGGAAACTCAGAAGAATTACCGAAACCAGGAAGAGTAATGGAGGCTCTCTGATGATTTTTTTTTTTTTTTTTTGCAAAACTGTTTTGGTGGGTCTGGCTTTCTTGTCTCTGTGTATAAAATCCAGAATGAGCTTGATTCCTGCAAAGAATCTTGCAGGGTTTGATTGGACTGGGCTGACTCCACTGAGAGTCATGAGGAAATAGACCCCTTACCAAGTGAGAGCCTGCAACCCGTAAAAGCGGCATTCGTCTTCAGAGTCCAGGAGTGTCTACCCTAGAGACAGGAGGTCACTGGAACTACGTGAAGGCTGAAGCACAGGTATGGGGGAGTGTGTGCACACTGGCCACTGCGCAGAAGAGGGAATCCTGAGAGTTGACGATGCCTTCGGCTTCGGGAGGATCCCAACTGAAAGCCGCGCGAGCCAGAATGCAGAGGCTCCGGTTTAGCTCAGTGACTGGAAAGTGGAAGGATTTTGGCTTCTCTCCATTTTCCTCATTTTACTCTTCTAATATTTCGACGTTTTAAAAGCAGAATTCCTTGAGAGCTCCAGGACAATCTGTGACGGTGACCGACTGAGAACCAGGGAGGCACCTGAGAACACAGTCCTCAATAAGGCCTACACGTTCCCTCGACAGGTTTGCTGGCAAGCTGCTGGCACCCAGTGGCACCCGTGAGGACGACTGTGGGAAGGCACGCCCTCTCTAGGAGCACGTGGCCACATATCTGAATAAAATGAAAGGCCAGGAATGACTGTTGGAACGGGCCAACAACTAGCCCACTCCTGAAGAGCAGAAAAAGAAGTTGCCTAGGATACTGAGGACGCTGACATTAGGGGCTACGGAAGTCAGACGAGAAATACGGAGAGGACGTTGATTTTATTGTCCTCTTGGTGATGATGACATTGTCAGCTGGGGTACACTTCAGTAGGGGAGTAATTAATTAGTATGTTTGCTCCATACTGCTGTGTCCAGTGGATGAGAACTCACAGGCTTGCGGTCTGTTTGTGTACTGATTGCCAGAGAGCCTTTGGGGGTCTAGGACCCCTGAAATCACCCTCAGTTCCTAGCTCACCCTTCATGAGCACACTGAACAACAGTGATCAAGATCTGGTCTCTAAAATTACTTTATGTAGGTTCAAATACTGACTACTTAAAACATCTAATCACTTTGTGACAGATCTTTGGACTTTGGTGCTTCAATTTCCCTAACTGAGAAACAGGGATAATCGATGACCACCACCCTCACCACCCTGAACCCAGCTCAGGGGCCTTGTGAGAATAAGTATCTGTAGGTCTCATGTAACAAAGCCCAGCATGCAGCAGACAGTAATTAGCTGCTGCTATCAGTGCTATAAAGTTAAAAAAAAAAACACTAAAAATAACTTTAGATTGACAGGAAGCTAGCAAAAAGGAATATAGTAGAGGCCTACACTGTCATTCCTATGTCTGCTGATGGTGACATCTAACACGATCAGAATGTAATGATCGATCGGGAAAGACGTGTGCACAGGGATGTGACCTGGTCTTGGACCTTGTTCCGCGTTTTACAGCATTCTGAGATAACAGGTATGGCCAGATTGAGGTCCGTAAGGGACTGAGAAGCCACGGCAGTGTCAGTTTAACTAATCAGCACTAATAAAAGCTAAACTCTTGCTGCCTCAGAAGGCTTGAGATAGACACAGAGACCGGACTCTCGTCAGGTCTGCCTGGGTAACAGCTCTTCTTTTTTTGGTAAAACATACCCTATAATACAATGAAATATGCATTTTAAAGCTTATTTGTTGAACTGTCTTTAGACTTGGACCAACTTTTAAAGAAATGAACCTTGCAAGGGTTAGGGAATTTTGCGGCTTGCCCATTGTTTTTATTTTACTTATTCTTATGTGTATGACTTGAACTTGTGGGTCCATGTGGAGGCCTCAGACAGCTTTCCACAGTGGGTGCCCAAACTCCGTGGATCAAACTCATGTGGCGAGGCTTGTGTGGAAGTACTTTTACCAGCTGAACTATCTCACCAGACCTTGGTTTTTGTTTTTAACTTTTATCTATCAGGGCTGGAGAGACGGCTCAGTGGTTAAGAGCACTGGATGTTCTTCCAGAGGACCTGGGTTCAATTCCCAGCACCTGCACAGCAGCTCACAACTTTCTGGAACCCCAGTTTTATGGGGTCCTCATTTTCTGGCCTCAGTGGGCACAGATACATACACAGGCAAAGTACACAAAACAAAGGTTATTCGTATTTATGTGTATGCCTGTCTTGAGTTATGTGTACCATGTGACTACAGACACTTGCAGAGATCAGAAGGCTTAAGAGGCCCTAGAATCGGGATTGCAGGCAGGAGTGTACTGCTTGATGTAGGTGCTAATAACTAAGTCTGGCTCCTTAGCAAGAGCCCTAAGCACTCTTGATCTGTTTGTCTAGTCATTGGCTTTGATTTTCAAGACAGGGCCTCAGTACGTAGGTAGCTCAGGCTTGCTCTGCACTTCCCTCGTCCTTGCATCTGCTTCCTGAGCGTAGGGCTATCTACAGGTGTGTGCTGCCGCACCTGGCACCTGCACCGCTGAGATGTAAACATTCTGCACCCGCTAGCACTTAATACAGGTCGGCGCCCCTAGGGAGAGAGCTCCAAGGAGCCCTGCAAGGGAGGTCTCAGGAGCTCAGGGCGCTTAGCCCACGAGGGGCGTGGCCAGGATGCAGAGACAAGAGTGCAAGTGTGGGACGGCCTGGCGGGCAGGAGAGAAAGGAGCCCTGATGCTCATGTACTGAAGCTGGGGTCGGGTCCCACACAGAGTCCCACCATCAGAGCACCGTGGCAACCTTCCTTCCTCTTCTCAAGTCCCTTGCATTTCTCATCAGGATTTATCAGGAAGAGGCAGAGCTTGGGCAAGCATGGCTTTGCCACAGACTCATTATGACCAAGGGCAGAGTAGGCTTGGAGGTCAGCCCAAAGGGATTGGGGGAATCAATGACCAACTGCAGACTAAGGCATGCTCGTGAAAGCCTTTAGGACTCTATACTATACTGACCCATGCACACCATTTGTGTAGGAGCTCACTATCTTTAAGCACATTCTTGGTGTATCACCATGCCCAACACTCATTTCCACAGCCTTCCATCTTCCTCACAACATCCCACCCACTCCACCCTTGCTCTCAGCCCCACCTCCTTCCCCTACAACTACAGTCCTGTCTATGAACTTCAAGCTACTTCAGAGTGCAGTTATATAGTAATCACTCTATAATTCTATTATTTCACTCAGAGTGATATCATCAAGATTTTTACATATGCACAATAGTATATAGTGGGTTGACTTGTCTTTAAAAATCTGTTGGCTTTTTGGTGGGATATGAGACAAGGTCTTGCTGCGTGGCTCTGGTTGGCGTGGAACTCACTAGGTAGACCAGGCTGGCCATGATCTTGTGGTGATCCTACTGCTGCTGCCTCCTGCACATACACTGAGTAGTAGCTGCTTCCCTAACTCAGGTGTGCTTACTCACTGTTCTGTTGACAGCCATCAGGGTTTTCCTGACTTTGGACTCCTGTAAACACTGCGCTGGGCACAGCCATGGGCACCACAGCCGTGGGCAGCACTGCCATGAACATTGCTGGAAAACTGTCTGATACCTGATCTGCCTCCTGACCACAGACTCAGATCCAAGCTGAACCCTTCCAGAAGCAACCAGGGTGTTTTCCACAGCAGAGCACACTATGCTTTCCCTGCCTACACTCAAAGGATTAAGATTTGGAACTGTGAAATACTGGCATGAATAATCTGTAACTGTATAAATGCATATGGCGATTTGACTGTCATTCATAAATACAAAATTTTATTTGCACTTCATTAGTGTAGAAAGACCACGATGCTTCTCATACCACAACACTCAGGACACGCCAAGTTATTCAAATACATACTTATTTACCTTGACTAAACAAAACAGTGCAGTTTAATAAAAGATATACCAAAGATAGCGTTCACAAATTCCGTATCAGACCAAAAAAGAAAAAACAAAACAAAACAAAATAAAAACAAGAAAACTTGAACACAGTCTAGGCTTAAAAGGAATAGGCTTCACCGTCGATGGGAGAAGTTCATCATTACAAAGATACAGGATGTTTAGGCAAATGCATGTGTATTCTTCCATATAGTAAAATGTAACTCTTAAAATCCCTACAAACAGGATTTGTGTAGGACAGCAGTGTGGTTTTAAAATCTTTTCTATAGTTTCAAAAACTTGTCTTCTTTACTTTTCTTTATCCTTCTTTCCTCCTTGTGCTGGGGATTGAAGCCAGGGCCTCAAGAGTGTTAGGCAAATGCTCAACACTGAGCTACAATCCCCGTCCAACAGTCTTTTCTCTATTGAATCTCTGTTGCTCTTAATAGCATAGGTCACGGCCAATGGAAATCCCTAGACTCTGAAGTCACGGGACCCAGTCCAATCCAGCCCTCTACCTAGGAAAAGCCTCACTACACAACCCACAGATAACTCTGCGGGGGTGGAGGAGCTTTGCTTTGGGGCATGACACTCCAAACCTCATGATGCTACAGCTGGGAAAGCCTCGGAAATAAAGAAAAAGCAGTTGTCATATTTTCTTTTTCCAAAAATCTTCAGTTTTGTAGATTTTTCTTTGAAACAGAAAGCGAAGCACCAGGTCGTCTCTTCTCATCAGAGTATCTGCCTTGTAGTGTAATTACCAAGGACGTTTATAGTACTCAAGAGATACTACACTTTTCTTCTCTCCCATTCTTCATATTCGAAGTACTACGCCTCCCAGTGCATGGACACTACACACTGGGGTAATGAGGAAATATAATTTGAAGGGAAGTGTGTAACTTATAACCCAACCTTACCCAGGATTGCATATTTGCATATTTACAAGTTAGTGTATAGCTGACTTGGGTTACAAAGTGCGAAAGGAAATTGTCACATGATTGTAGTGCAGAACAGAATGTTTTCCCCTTCTAGGAATCGTTTGCACCCTGTCCCCAAAGCAGCAACTCAACAGCACCGGACATGTGGTCTAGGCGGAGGCAGCTCTGGTGGGATCTCAGGCTCTGGCTGTAGAGAGAGGATGCTATTGGATAACTCGTTTCTCAAAATATCAAGAGGCATCTAAAGAACAAGGAGAGAACACAAAGACCTTAGTCTTGCAGGTGAGAGGCTATGTTCTAACTGTACAACTTCTGTGTGTGTCTGGGTGTTTTCCGTGTGTGTATAGTCTATGTGCCACATGTCTACTAAATGATGAAATCAGAAGGGAGTGTTGGATCCCCTGGAACTGGGGTGGTGGGAATCAAACCTGGGTCCTCTGGAAGAACAGCCAATGTTCTTAACCACTGAAGCATCTCTCCAGTCCCTGAAGTATTGTTTTATAATGCCTTTGGAAGAGGCTGGTGTTTGCCCAGCATGTGCAAGGAGACCCTAGGCTTGATCCCTAGCAACGTGATAAAAACCACACATTCTTTGCACAGAATCTACTATAATCAAAATTTAACATATTAATGAATAGAAATTGTCTGAAGAAAGCAGCAACCTCTGCCAGGCTTCTGAATCATGTCACATCTGTGACAGTCTATGAACTGGTCCTCCTGGGGCCTCAGTGATGTAATCGGTTAGGGCTTAACAGTTAGCCCTCTCTACCTGGAAGGTTCTCCATTGCCAGATTCAATGAAATTCTGAGGGAAACATCTGGGAAGAAATAACCGTGTCTGTAACAGGTACAGCGGTTCGTAACGGGCACACGCTGCGGCTGTTTACTGTAGCACTGAGTCATCTAGCGATGGTTTTCAGGGTTCCTAGAGTCACCCCTAACTAGTGGCTGGAAGGGGTCCAAGGAGAGTGCTGCTGCTCAGCAGGGCTACCGGCACCCTCTGTGGAGGTCCCCATCCAGAGAGAGGCGCCTGAAGACCAGTAGCTGAGGTCCTTTGCTAAGGAAAGCCATACACCACAAGGGGGCTCCATATTAAACTTAATTCTTTGGGAAAAGAAAAGAGAAAGTGTCACATGAACACGGTACTTTATTTACCTGTAGTGCTGGACACTGAGCCCAGGGCCTTGTGACTGCTAAGAAATGCTGTATCACAGTCAGCCCCGCCCTATTTATATGTTGCTAGGCAAGAATCCAGGGCCTCAAGCAGGCTAGGCAAGTGCTCTACCAGTGAGCCACGCCCCAGCTTCCCACAGCCATTAGACCTTGTATAAGTCACTCCAGAACATTCTATCTCAAGCAAAGTAAACAGACTGTCTTTCAACCCTGTGCATGAGCAGCAGCTGCCCTGGCAGCTAGTTGAGTCGCACATTTATTTATTTTTACCTTTTTCAGAATGTCATCAACGAGTTTCAGAAATATCTCATCCACATTGAAATTGTCCTTGGCGCTGGCTTCACAGAACCGCATCCCAGTTATCTGCTGTGCAAACTGAGGAGACATGTGCCTGTTTTAACCGTGCGGCACAACCCAGACCTCTGACAGGACCACAGACTCTGTGCTTTACCACTAAGGGTGGGGGAGCTCAGGGTCTGTGCGGTCCTATTTATGTTCAAATATCAGGTTCATGTGTACAGCGAATTCCTGTAAGCAAATAGCAATGCATATAACAAAACCTTTAGAGACCTTTAAATCCTATTATGCGTGTAAGAGTCTAAATGTACAGTGTATCTGACATTTAAAATATGAGTATCAATGCTTCTTCATGATTGGATCCTTAGCAAAAGTCAAGGCAGAGAAAAAAAATCATCAAAGCAAATCTTATAACCTAAAAACATTTTTTCTGTACAAAATGTCAACTTACATAATAATACTGTAGATACCAACGTGTTTTGCCCTCTGCTTCAAATGAATCCAAAGGAGGTGAGTGAACAATCAGAAGGCTGCACCTGGCACTCACTGCACTTTGCCAGCATGTGAGCGACTGCAGGGCACCACACATTCACGCACCTTTTCTCCTTGCTGCTTGGAGATTTCTCTGTCCGCTTCACAGTCCAGCTTATTTCCAACCAAGAGAAGCTCAGCGTCTTCTGAAGCATACTGTGGGATTGTCGAAGATGTCAAACATGGACAGGCAAACGCGAATGCACACAACATGTCACCAGTTACTAACTGTTCCTTCTCTCCAGTGCCCCTGAGCACCTCCTGGGGTGGACAGGGCCCTTAGTGTTTGGAAAGTACCTTCTCAGAGGTATCAATAACTACCATGGTAATGGTCTTGGCCTTGGCCCCACCATTCTTAAGACTGTTAAGGAAATGACTAAAAACAACGGTCAAAGCTAAGTACTCAAAAATGCTCATCAACTGGAAAAGGTTCAATAAAATGGGTAAAGAATGAAGCAAAGTGGGTAAAACCAGAGCGAGTCCTGTCCCAAGAACATTAAATGACACAGGAAGGGCCTCACAGTAAATACCTGGTGATAAAATGGAGTCAGTCTAAGATTTTAAACTTACTTTTATGCTATAATGAAGTTAGTATTAACTCTATAATCCAGAACAATTTTAAACTGCCTCTGCAAGGTTTAAAAAAATATAGGTATGTTAGTATCTCTTGAATAACTCATTCCATTTTGTGTACTTTAAAAAGTCATTTGAGGCAGACTGCACTGAAGGAACCTGAGGATCATGGCCAAAGTACTCTTGAGGCCAGGAGAAGGGGTGGGAGGCAGCTCCCTATGTGGGTGTCTTGCTGACATGCAGGTGTCAGCCAGAGCACCAACCCCGACAGGCTGGCATGATGGGACAGTCTGGCCCAAGCTGAGCTTTCCAGAAATGATGGCTCTTAATAGCCTTGGTTGTGTACATCTTTGATCCCAGCACTTGGGAGGCTGAGGCGGGTGGATCTCTATGAGTTCAAGGCCAGCCAGGGAGGGCTACACAGTGAGACTCTGTCTCAAAAAAGAGAAGAGAAAAGATAGTTCTTACACAAAGAATGGCAGATGGAACACAGAACAGGCCAGGGCATCAGACCTTGGCGGATTCACAAACCCAAAAACCTAGCAGGCCCTCATTCCCTCAGCACATTTAGACTAAAGTGTGTACTGTCCTCAGGAGCAACTCCAAGGTTTCAAACAGAGGGAATCCTCCATGGCACGCAAACATTTGCTAGGCATTTCTAAAGGGTGGGGGCCTACAACCGTAAACATGGATCTTACGATGCTCAAAACATCTCGCAGGTTCTGAAAATCATTTTCAGGAATGTAAGCCCCCAAAGACTAAGACCAAGGGTGGGAGGTAGCCCAGTTGGTAAAGCACTTACCACCCAAGTATGAGAACTATACAGTCTCAAGTCTACACACCATGCGTGTGGTGTGAATGGGATGCCCCCGTAGGCTCTGGCATCTGAACACTTGGTCCCCGTTAGTGGCACTGTTTGGGAAAGCTTAGGAGATGAAGCCTTATTGTAGCAGGGGTGGGGCTGTGAGAGATAAAACTCACACCATCTCGAGTTCTCACTCTCTCCGTGCTTGGTGTTTAAGACGTGAGTTCTCAGCTTGCTGCTCCAGCTGCTGTACCTGCCTGCTGCCGTTTCCCCACTTTGACGGGGATGAACTCTGATCCCTCTAGAACCCTAAGGCAGAACAAACTCTCCCTTCTTCTTCTTCTTCTTCTTTTTTTTTTTTTTTGCTACAAAAGAAGCTAACAAACTCTCCCTTCTATAGCTTGCCTAGGCCACGGTCTTTCATCACAGCAACAGAGGGGTAACCAATCCACCACGCACAAAAGCTGACTGTAGATGAGTGTTTGTAATCCCATGAAGGAGAGATAAAAGAGGCCGCCTAGCCCATGAGTCTTCCTAAAAGGTGAGCTCAAGAATGAGAAAAACCGTTTGCCTGGCTTGGCCCAGAATCTGACTCTGATGGTAACTTCCTTCTTAGCCTCACAGTGCACCAACCAGCTCTTGTATGTTTGATTTCTCTGTCTCGAGTCCTCCTCACTGCCTAATTTTAGCTGGCTTTAAAAATCACTAATTCTGGGAGTCAGTCTCTCACTACCTCTGCTGCAGACAATATTTCAATTGCTACAATTTTATAAAAACCCAAGTTTGATTTTCTCTGCGTATGTGTGTGCATACCACACGGCTGTGTATGGGGAGCAGACAGGAGCTGGCCGAGTCGGTTCTCTTCTCCATGTCAGGTCTCCTGGATGAATTCATGTCATCAGGCGTGGCAGCATCCTTACCCACTGGGCTCTCCCACCAGACCCGGGGTGACAGCTTTTATGTTTTTAGGGACTTGAAGCTGGCCTTACTTTTTTTTTTAACCCCCTGACTCTTGACTTGGGTCTCTGGCCTTCTGATATCACGAGGACTCAAATTCTTCCCTCACACGAGGATGCCCCACAGCTAACACCACCACTGTGAATGAAGAGCCTCACAGCAGATCACTGACCCCCTTCAACTGCCCCCACATCCTCACCCATCTGCTTTGTTACCTCATAAACATCCCTACCTACCCATGGGAGGTGCACTGGAGACTAGGGCCTTCTCTGTACACAGGCATGAGGGTAACCATGTACCCAGTGACCGATGCCAAGCATCGGGCAGGTGGAGGGTAGAGCCAGTGTCTGCTTCACTCTTGGTTGTTGCTGAGTTTCTCTATGTAGCCCTGGCTGGCCTGGAACTTATCACGCAGACCAGGCTTGTCTCAAATTCACAGAGATTCACCCATCTCTGAGTGCTGGAATTAAAGGTGTGCCACCATGCCTGGCCCTTCTATTTCTTACACTGAACTCTAACACCATGAAGAGGCACACAGGGAAAGTAAAACTTGCTTAGCAAAACCAGAAGTGAACCTTTTCTAGCAGCTAAATATCACCAAAGTACAGTCAGGGCTGAGTACAATTTTACACAAAACCTGTTTTGTATTTGTAACATAAAAGAATTGAACATCTAATTATTGCCTAAGAAGACAGAATCTCTCAAATGGCAGTCAACTGTATATACATGGTCACATTTCAATCCCAACTGCTCTGTCTTCTAAAGGTGTACTGCTTACACACATTTCCTAGTGGAATATACAGGTCCCATTAACCATGAAGATACAGAATTTTCTGTTAATAACTCAACTTTAAGTTGAGAGAAATCGTCTCTTGTTCAAAACGAGGAACCGAAAGAAATTGTAGATGATTAGATCCCTGGACCACCTGTAGGTACCACAAAGTATATCAAGAGTGTCTGCACGATCTTTCCTGCTTCTTTTAACTTCGAGCAAGAGGCCAGATAGAGCAGGAAGAGTAAGTAAGGGTTTTGACAAGAATGAAGGCTTGTTTCCTTGGTTACAAGCTGATTCTGGGTATTCTATTCTGTCGCTGCCTTATCTCTAGCAAGGTTGCATAAGGACAAGATGACATTTAGTCCACTAAGGATGCTACATCATCCTCTATCATTCTGTTCCCCTTTTCCTTTTACCCACAAACCGAGAGCTCACAACAGGAGAACGTGACACATACCTTATCAATCATCTTCATCCACTTTGGCAAGTCATCGAATGTCTCTTTCTTGGTGATGTCATAAACTAATATGATCCCCTTGGCACTTCTGTAATAGGCTGAGGTAATGCTGTTAAATCTCTCCTGTCCTGCCGTGTCCCTAGGAAACAGCAGTAGAAATCAGTTCCCAAACCAAGTCTACATGTTGGTGCAGACACTTGCTCTGCTCCTTCTCCACCCCAGGGAGACGGGGATATCCTGCCCAGCCTTACAGGTAGAGAGGAAAAGTTCAGGCTGTCTTATACGGCTAGAAGACTCGTGGTTTGTCTGTATACAGACTGACAACTAAATCGCATAACTGGAGACAGATTACTCACTGAGATCAACCAACAGCTAACCAGACTACCACCCTTCCTCAGAAAGCCACAGCAGGCAGGCCAGGACATCAAAACATGGGGTCATCTGCTTCTTTAAGATAAAAAGGGAGACACGGCTCTCACAAAATCACCCGCGGTTCCCACTGACCTGCTTTTGGCACCTGACTGAACGCTTGCGGCAGGAGAAAACGTTCCTTAGAATTACTATTCCACATCCTCCAAATAAATACTCAGGTTATTTTCTACTCCTCAAAGCCACTACACACTAAACTGTACGACCACACGACTGAGCACAGGGAAAGCGAAGCGTTGATTCCACTCAACAGGCTATTAGCCTACTATCTACTGTACGTCAGCGTGGAGCCACTTTATCTAAAAATGTAAAGAGTTGTTTATTTCTTTGTATGAGCGTCTTGCTGCATGTACATATGTGTACCATGTATGTGCCTGGTACCCGTGGAAGTCAGAAAAAGGCAAGAGACCCCTGGGGCTGGAGTCAGGGATGGAGTTGGGAACCCACGTTGGGCCTTTTGCAAGAGTAACAAGTGATTTTAACTGCACAGCCATCTTTCCAGTCTCTACAAAGGTATCAACTATTGATGGAGGTGTCATGTTAGAAAGACAGAGAAAAATCCTAATACTTTCTCTCTCCCTTCATCTCCAGGAAGTTGAATTTTCATTGTAATGCTAAAGAGCTCATTTCAAGCGGGTGGTGGGGGCCCACACCTTTAATCTCGGCATTGGGAGACCAGGCAGGTGGATCTTTGTCAAGTTGAGATCAGCCTGGTCTACAGAGTGAGTTCCAGGACAGCTAAAGTAGTTATACAGAGCATTCCAGTCTTGGGGGGGAAAAAATTAAAAAAAAAAAAAAGCTCATTTCTAGAGATTTGGGTTTTCTGCTCTCAGCTAAATCACCACTTAATAGAGCAGCACAGGATCTTATTATTAGTTCTCTCTTTGCCTTTGGTACAAGCTGAAAAATTTCTGCAATTTTATAGTTTGGTAATTAAACATTTAAAAAGATTTATTTTTAATTATGTGCATGTATGTGTAAGATGTCTGCATGTGTGCCTGAGGCCAGAGGCTCCAGACCCCATGGAGGGGGAGTTACAGGTGGCTGTGAGATTCAACCTTGTGAAAGGAACCAAACTCTGGGTCCTCTGAAAGATCAGAACAGTCAGGCATAGGGCGCCTTTAATCCCAGCACTCAGGAGGCAGAAGCAGGTGGATCTCTGTGAGTTTGAGGCCAGCCTGGTCTACAAATCAAGTTCCAGGGCAGTCAGGGTGACCCAGAAAAATCCTGTCTCTAAAAACAAAACAACACCAAAACCAAAAATCAACCAAACAAACTACACGCACACACACACTCAGTTGAGATAAGACTCCCCTACAGTGAAGACTGGGTGATGGGTAAAGAGAAGTCACAGACAACCATTTCAAGGTTTCAGGTCCATTTCAACACAGTAGCTTAGAGAGACAGATGGTTCAGCACTTAAGAACACTTATTGCTCTTAGAGAAGACCCAAGTTAGGTTCCCAACATTCGTATCAGATAGCTCCCTAATGCCTATAACCACAGCTCCGGGGGATCAGATACCTTCTTCCAGTCTCCACAGGCACCTGCACTCATGTGTACCTATTCACACAAACACACACACACACACACTCAAGAAACTACATGCCACTGGACACATTTTATTTTAGTGACACATTAAGTTTTTATGTACATTCATGTACATGGAGAAGTAGCTAAGGCCAGAGAAAAAAGTGGCCCATTAAACATACGCAAAGAATTAAAACGTAGCAATGACAATACGTAATATGAAACTGTGATGGCATCTGGAGCCTTTGGGATGTTAAGCGTGCAGGACCCAGTGCGGCATTTCCACCAGAATGACCATAACAAGAAATTTCATCAACAAGAAATGCGTCCGATAGCTGCTCTGTGGCGGCCAACGGGCTCCAGGGAGGGAAAGCCGTTCTGTCCCTGGCCCAGCGCTGTCCACCTGGCTCCTGAAGCTGGTGACAGAAAGACACACCAGACAGCACACAGAACACATTACAACAGCAATGGCATGGAGACCGCCCTGGACTTTGACACACGTCAAACAATAGAGGCTGAGCACCCTTGATCTAAAAACCCAAATGTCCCAGGATCTTTCTGAGTGCCAGCATGATGCTGACGCTGCACATGAAAAACTTTAGACCTGACTGCAAAAGAATGCAGACCACAGAGGCTGTGTAAGATTATCTTTGAGTATATGTAAAGCAAATGAGTTTCATGTTTAGACTTGGGACCCATACTCAAGTTATTTCACTGTATCTAAGCAAATATTCTAAAATCCGAAACACTTCTGGTCCTAAGCATTTTGGCTAAGTGTACCCAACTTGTACTTTTATTAAAGAAATAATCAAAGAGAACCATGACCCCAGGACTTTGCTTACTAGCAAAAGGAGTACAAAAATTATT
The DNA here is from genome assembly GCA_004026605.1 of Ondatra zibethicus. Classification (NCBI taxonomy): domain Eukaryota; kingdom Metazoa; phylum Chordata; class Mammalia; order Rodentia; family Cricetidae; genus Ondatra; species Ondatra zibethicus. The sequence goes on from PVIU01000889.1 coordinate 139,287, forward strand.
TCTATCACTGAGCCCTTCTGGCTCATTTTTCATCTTTTAAATAAAATATTTCAGAAGATAAAGTCTTTTGAGTATGGTGTGATTAATCAAGTAGCTGGCATTTTATAAAAATAAGATTCACTCTGAAAACCCTTCAGGAAAAAGGTTGTGACGGACTGTGGTCAGATTAAGCAACTCCTGGGCACTGGTGAGTCACAGGGCCTATCTCTAGGTGTCTGCAGAGGGAACAGCTAAGAGTGAGGTCTACACTGAATGACTTCCCACCGTCGTTTGGGCGGGGCTCTCAGAATAACACTGACATCCCACCCTGTCTCCCGGGCTGCTGAGATGCGAGAGAGCAGCTCTTGGCTTCCCCCACAAGCCCTTTCCACTGTGAGGGACTCTAGCCCTTAAACCACGAATGGGGACAAGCCATCACTCCCTTAAGTTGCTCTGTCAAGTACTTTTCACAAGGAGCAAGGAGCACCAAGTCTTGTTTTCTAACTGACCAGGAACATTCCACACATAAGTGTGCAATCAGCTTTTCTGTAAATCCAGCATATACCACTCTTCCCCAGTGACACACCAACACCCTTCCCCAGTGACATTCCCCAGTGTCACACCAACACTCTTCCCTAGTGCCACACCAACATTCTTCCCCAGTGACATTCCCCAGTGCCACACCAACACCCTTCCCCAGTGACATTCCCCAGTGCCACACCAACACTCTTCCCCAGTGACATTTCCCAGTGCCATGCCAACAGCTGCAGAAATTTACAGAGGGTCAAGAGGGCAGAGGGCAGTTTCTGGAGAAAGTTTTCACATCTAAGAGAAACGCAGCCTGCGAGCCCCACGTGGCTGAACACAGACTATCAACTCTCATGGACCTGGCTTTCCTTGTGGATTTAATCCGAGCTGAAAACACTGTGGGGGAAGCCAGACACAACCAACAAGAGGCAGTTGACATAGCTTAAAAAACAACAACAACAAAAAAAACCCTTTTTCTTAATTATGTATACATTTGAGGGTGCCTTTGCAGGCCAAAAGGTGTCAGATCTTCTAGAGCTGGAGTTACAGGTAGTTGTGAGTGAGCCATGCAATGTGGGTGTTGGGGACCAAATTCAGGTCCTCTGCTAGAGCAATAGCTGCTCTTAACCTCTGAGCCGTCTCTCCAGCCCCAGGACATGTTCTGCTCGTCACCCACTCAAACCAGCTGTAATATTAGCGACATTACCCTTCTCAGGGAAAAGAAGACAGCCAGATGCTAATGCAGAGGTGGACATGTCCTAGACCCTTCCAAAGCTGTCCTAAGGTGCTTGTAGCCAGAACAGCAGCTTGTGTCAAAGCTTAAAGCTTCATGTATTTGGGTATTTTTCCTACATGTATGTGTGTGTACCAAGAATGTGCCTGGTGCCCAACGAAGTCAGAAGAGGTCATAGGATCCCCTGGGTCTGGACTCACAGACAGCTGTGAGACACCCTGTGGTGCTGGGAAAGTGCTAAACATTCTCTCTCTCCAGCCCATGAAAGATAACCTGAGGGACAGCAATGAACTAAAGAAAGATTGTTACCTTTCTGTGTAAGAAAAACCTATTTTTTGTTATCAAATATTTAGGCAAAACTGGTGAAAACAAAACAAACCCATAAAACCCTGTAACAGAAGCCGGGCGGTGGTGGCGCACGCCTTTAATCCCAGCACTTGGGAGGCAGAGGCAGGCAGATTGCTATAAGTTTGAGGCCAGCCTGGTCTACAAGAGCTAGTTCCAGGACAGGCTCCAAAACTACAGTGAAACCCTGTCTCGGGGAAAAAAACAAAACAAAACAACAACAACAAAAAACCCTGTAACACAAATTCTCGTTGGTATTAATAATAAAAACCCAGGGGCTGGAGAGATGGCTCAGTGTTTAAGAGCACTGACTGCTCTTCCAGAGGTCCTGAGTTCAATTCCTGGCAACCACATGGTGGCTCACAGCCATCTGTAATGAGACCTGGCGCCCCCTTCTGGCATGCGAGCACACATGGAAGGAATGCTGTACACATAATCAATAAATAAGCCTTTAAAAAAATAAAAATAAAAACCCAGAGTCAGATATAGGGGTTAATGCTGAAGGTCAAAGAAGCAAAGTGGCCAACCAATAGAGAGCTCTTTTAACTCTACCAATGCTCAGACTGAAGGGGCAATGCGTTCTTAGTGTCTCCTCAGACTTCATCCTCAGACTGCAACTGTCTTCACCAAACCTCAGAATGCCCTGCTCCTCAGACTCATTCTGCCTTATACTCCTCTCTCCACGCAGCCATAGTGTTCCTGTCTCGACTTCCCTAGTGCTGGGATTAAAATTGTCTGTGATCCCAAGTGCTGGGATCACCTTTGTGTGAGCTCTGTTTTTCTTTTAGACTGGATCAATTTCATGTAGCTCAGGGTGGCCTTGAATTCACAGAGATTTGTCTGCCTCTGTCTCCTGAGTGCTGGGTTAAAGGTGTGGGCCATCACTACCTGGCTTCTATGGCTAGCAAGTATGGCTAGCTCTGCACTCTGATCTTCAGGAAAAGCTTTATTTGTTAAAACACAAACAAAATATCACTACAAAACCCCAAAGCCCTTACGTGGGTTACAGAGTGGCAGGTGACCAAACGAAAGTGATTACCTCAAGACACCAGTAGAGCAAGGCTGGCTTGGTTGCAGCTGTGCCCCAGACAAGGACATGGATGAAGGATGGAGACATGCCACTAACATTCAAGCGTTAGATGACCGGTGAGACCACAGATGCGGCAGCAATTAACGCGGATGAAAGCAAACACACACAGACGGTGGACAGACAGTCAGAGCTGAGGGCGACCTGCCAAGATGAGTTAGTAAGCTCAGTGCTGCACCAATGTCATGAAAACCACAATTCATTCTCCAAGCAGCTCAGTGGGGCTACTACTCAAGTGCACAGGCCAGACCCTGCCTTTCTTCTACAGAGGTAGCTGGCAGCATGGGGAACTCCAGCTGCCACTGTGGGCTGCTAATAGGGAAGAGAAAGACTCAAGCCCCGGGTACAGTTAGAACACAGCTGGCCTGGCCTCTTGTTCCAATGCTAAGCTGAGAAATGGTCTATTTTCCTCAGATGGGGTTTCTGGGTCCCCTTCAGTATGCAGAAGATGCCCTGGTCACAAAGTGCCCAGAGGCCAGTAGAAAAGGGCACGTCTGCCACACGATACCCACACTGCATCAGCACAGGGCCCTGAGCTACGGTGTAGGTGATGTGTTTTTCCCTCCTGACAATATGGTTGTGAACATATTGGGCTCTTTTGAATACCATGCAGTAATTTTAAAGACATGAAGACATGCCTCCCCTCAACCCCACCGCCAGCACTGGGGATGGAGGCCAGGGCCTGGGACACGCCAAGCAAAGGGTTCTACCGCTGAGCTACACACCAGTCCAAGACACGCCATCAAGCAATCATTTTAATGATAGCAGTTTGGAGACACTGTGATGGGGAAGCACAGGCTCCCGGGACAGGGACACAACACCCATGTGCAGATGAGGAGAGAAGGGGACCCGTCCCCAGGGAGTGCTAAGGAGATGAGGCGAGACGGCTCAAGGTCCATTTTAGTAGCCAAGCGTGTGGGCTGTTAAACACACAGGGCGTAACTGGGGCAGACTGAACTTACCAGATCTGTAGTCTAATTTTCTTCCCCCTCAGTTCTACAGTCTTGATTTTAAAGTCAACACCTGTAGATAAAACAAGTGAATATGAAGCAAAAATAACAAAGACGCAGAGTATCACAAGAATCCTACTTAGAAGTATGACTCAGAAAACTAAAAGGATCAGTGTTGCAAAAATTCAAAAGTGCAAGGGACAAATGTGTTGAGACCGCGGCTCCAGGCACTCTCCCGCTCCACCCTCAGCCGGGAGCCCAGCCCTGGCTTATCCGAACACCTGCTGGACATGTAATTTATGACTCCTGGGGCCATTTCAAAACCACAGCAACATTGGCAGAGGATGCCAACTCAGAGATGATTCCTAGATGGAAAATTTGAAATTCAATCCTGATTTTAAGCAGCCATTGTTTGAACCTGGAAGTTATTAATATATTAAAATTTTTGGCTCTCACAAGTGTTGGTAAATATGTGCATGACTCAGCATATTACCTATGGAGAAACAAATTGGTAGAGACAGGCTGGGCAACCAAGTTCTCAGCACAAAAAAAGAAAAAAATTACCCATCTATAGATTAGCATATTCAATTTTAAATTTTATTCATTTTAATACTGCAAGCAAACCATCGTGTGTAAATATTTTTTCTTCTTAAAATCAGACCACTAAGCTTCAAGTAAATTTTAAAAATCCAAATTTCATTGGTGAATCTCATCTGATATCTTTTATGGTTATAGACAAAAATATCTCAAGCCGAGATTTTCAAATAAGCATTTACAAGCAAAGAAGTGAGGAGATGCTGACTGACCACAAGCACGAGAAACGCTTCTCTGCCGGGTCATCTTCCTGGCCACCTGCGAGGACCCAAGACGGATGACCCCAGGCAGCAGTGGTCAGACAAGGATCTGAGATGAACAGAATGACATGTGACTGGGTTAAAATTAGCAACACACCAGACAGGTCTGTAAGACCGAGCTGGGGGGCAGTCCCTACATGGACAACGGAGAAGTTCTCTGACTATGAAACATCACAATGGAGACACTGTATTTCAATTCTTGCTTTTATTTTTTTAACGTTTGTTCATCTGTTTTTTGTTTGAATCAGGGTCTCTCTACATAGCCCTGGCTGGCCTGGAGCGCAGAGACCCACTGGCCTCAGCCTCCGAGTGCTGGGGTTAAAGGCGTGCGCCAGCACACATGGCTCCTTTCCTTTCTCAACCCTTCACAGCGGACAAGCAAGGCTGACTGACACCATCGCAGCTTTCCTTTGCCAGCTAAATGCTTCCAAAGTCTCAGGCACAGCTACAGCCGTGAGCCCGGGAGAAAGTCTGTGCAGGCGAACGGCCTTGAACAAGGCTCCCAAATGGCTCACCCCAAGGTGACAGCACCTTAAAGTGACACCTCCCAGGCACAACCACACTGGCGACTCTGACTGTGACAGGGCACAGCCTGGTGACAAACCACTGTCTCTGCAATATTAACCCAAGTGTAGGGCTTCTTCACGCCATGGCTCTGCGATGTGAAGTAAACGCTTACTCATTTATTATTGCAGTGTGTGAGACCGCAGGAGTTGGTTCTCTGTACCATGTGGATACCAGGGGGCACATCGTCAGGCTCCGAGGGTGGTGGGCTTTGCACACAACCATCCTGTCAGCCCCCTTGATTTCACTTTTTTTTTCCTACTTCAAATGACTTTGTTTGGAGTTACAGTCTGTCATGTGTGTGCTGAGTTAGGGGATGTACCTTTGGGAAGTTTGTTACTTTACTAAAAAGAATTGGCCACTGGCCTCTCTCCTGAGTTCTGCTTCCGATCACCTGGCAGACCCTTCAAACAGCCAGAGCAGGCCACCTGTGCCTCTGCTAAGTTGTGCCTGCACATTTTGTCACCTGCCGGCCACTCTCTCTCAGCCAGTTTGAGAACCTGTGCCAGCAGTCCTTTACAAGGGTTGTTTTCCAACCACAGAGCTCAATGAATGGAAATGAAAGGATCAGACATCAATACTCAAAATCAGGAGAGAAGGACAGTTACTTAAAATGAAACTGAACAAAGACTCTGTTCAGCCCGCGGGGAGAATCGAGTACTCTTGGAGCACAGTCAGAACAACAGCATCAGTAACTGCAGCAGAAACATTCTAAAGCTGGGAAGTGGCTCAATCGAAAAGTCTAGACATCGGGCTGGAGAGCTGATTAAGAGCACTCCTTGCTCTTGCAGAGGAGGACTTGGGAACCAGCACACACATGACAGACTGTAACTCCAATCCAGGGGACCCAATGCCCTCGTCTGACCTCAGCTGGTACTGTTTGCATGCGGTGCACACACATGCCTGCAGGCAAAACACTCACATGCCTAATATAAATAAATCTAAAAACAAAAATCAAGTCAATAAATGATAACGGCTCCCTAAAACTGTCCCCTGTTAGATAAAACAGCCTGTATTGTATCTAACAGCTCCAAATAGCTTGTAATGATTGGAAACATTAATTCAATTTATGGCTTGGACTTGTAGCTTTGTATTAATACAAGTATACCACTGAACTAAAAACGTCGCCTCACAAGTATAAATAAAATGACTCCATGCTGTGTATCTGCAGCATCGGCATGCCACAGAAATGACAGTGAGGACAGCAAGCCATCAACAATCTCAACTATATGGGCAGCTCTAGGAGCAGTCAGCACAGACAGGTGTGGGGACCTACATATCCATGCTCAGGGACAAAGCAGGTGTCACCTTCACTTCTATCTGCAGCTCTGTTGAAAACCCAGTTTCTCGGAGGCTTCTTGACTAACAGGCATGAAACCTTCACTATCTACCCTGTGGGTTAATGGGGACAGTCCTTGCCCCCAAAGCTGGCTCACACTGACCTACATTAACACTTGGCAATAGAGTCCCTTCCGCAGCTATCCCTCTCAGAGAACCTTCTCGTCTGCCCAGAAGTCTTTTCCATCACAGATTTCCCAAGGAACCTTCCCTGACCACATTGCTCGCACCCCAGTTCCCGTTCCTGCACTCTTCTTGCCCGCATGTAATCTTTCTGCGCTGGTCTCAAAGATCTAGCACCCTTGGCTTACTGCCCGGCACACAGAAGCAACTCGATGACTTGGATGGTGACTGGCAGTTGGCCTCTTCACTAAATGCTGGAGAGTAACTTAGGAAAAACTAGGGGTATTTTGAACTGAGGTAGTATTTGTTTTTAAGACAAGAGGCAGAGAAGGCAGCTATGGAATGGGAGTGGTGGATATGAACAGCTGTGTGCACGAGTAAGGACACATTTTACTTGGTTTATAATTCTGCAAAGGACAAGCAGTCTTACGAGGCTATAAACATCCCAGATTACTATGGGTAACAGATTACTTATCCCATCTCTTCCATGGAGTAGTGCTCCCTAAGCAGATTATTCTGGTGACATGGACTTACACTTAAGCTTCCAATTGTATAGACATCTTCTGAAACCATTTTAGTGATGTTTCCAGAAACAACTTGGCTTATAGTGTTAGGTTCCCTACTACTATTACTAAGTGTGTCTCTGAGCTACTGTGGCTCATGCTCAACCTTCATTTACTTTTGTAGCAATGACAGTTATACCTGTCAGATATTTGGTGCCTTGCACCCAAAGCATCCTGTGCACACGGCAGCCCAGGCAGGTGGGACTGCCATGTCATCTTTTAGGGGACATCAGATCAGAGAAAGCAGGGGTAACTGCTATACCGCAAGCTAATACAACAGCAGAATAGGATTCACGCTCACGCTTGTGTGAACAACTAAAGGCTGTTATAATAAAGATCAGATGGGTGAGGTGAAAGGCACATGAGAGGGTGTGCAAATGGCCCATCATCAAAATCACGCCGCTAGAGGAGAGTCTGTCTCTCACAGCGAAAGAACTGCTGCCTAGGCAGGCCAACAGGGAAAACATTTCCAAAACATTGTTTCTTTTTGCTGGGCCCTAAGAAGTTACAAAACAGAACAGCAGGAATACACAGACTTCTCTTTCTTCCAGTTCCTTTCCAGTCTAAAGAAAAAACCACCACCATGGTCAGAGTCTTGGAAACAGGCAGCCCCCTGCTACCTGCCTGTAGGATCACCTTGCTTCTCTACCAACTCAAGACCCGCAGCTTGCCCCAGATGGCATTGGACTTTACTGACTATCAACACCGCTATGGAGTCCCAGGCTCTCTCATACGTCTCCAAGTAAAATGGTTGTGACACTACGGTTCTGTCACAGTTACTGCTTTTGGTTTGGAGCACGACTTTTCTTCCCAGCATATACCTTAGACAATGCCACTTTGGGACATTATATCCCTGACTTGACAGTGGCAGACTAAATTAAGAGATGTGTGAAATCACAGGGGCAAGTCCAGCATTGGGTGGGCGACACTAATGTCTGACATCTGTATTATTATTATTATTGGAAATGAGTCTCCTGTCCAAGCTGCATCCCCAGTGAGAAGAGTACGGGGTGAACCACACACTTTGAGGGACAGGGAGATGCGCCAGCTGCCTCCAGACCTATACTCTACTCTTGTATCAAGTTCAGATTTATTTTTATTTTTATGTGCATTAGTGTTTTCCCTGCATGTCTGTGTGAGGATGTTGGATTCCCGGGAACTGGAATCACAGACAGCTGTGAGCTGCCATGTGGGTGCTAGGAATTGAACCCGGATCCTCTGGAAGAGCAGTCAGTGCTCTTAACCGTTGAGCCATCTCTCCAGCTCCCGAAAGTATCTTATGGGTAAAAACTCATGGATTTGGCTGGCTTTCCCTCCCTAAGTTGTGTTGAGAGGATTCAGTACAACTAAAAACAATATTCTAATTATGAAATTTTGTGATCATTTCAGAGAAAGGCACTAGTATAGAGCAAAATTGAAGGTAAGAGAGGGCTGGGCAGAGAGTTCAGGGTTTTAAGAACACTGGCTGCTCTTAAAGAGAATCCAGGTTTGGTTTCCAGAATCTAACATGATAGCGTGGCACTATCTGCAACTCTACTTGAAGGGGACCTGACACTTTATTCTAGAGTCCAAGGGCATTGAACACATGTGATGCAGAGACATACATGTAGGTAGAACACCCAAAATACACATAAAATAAAAATAAATCTTTGAAAAAAAAAAGGGTGTGTGTGTGTGTGTAAACCCACCACGTGTCACTACAGAAGCTCACCGGGCTACAGCAGCACAGGTCCACGGGTGTAAACCCACCACGCGTCACTACAGAAGCCTTGACAAATGCAAACCATCTGTGCCTCTGCTCCGACACACGGAAGCATAAGACACTGACATGAACACGCTGGCCCAGCAACATAGCACAAGGCAGAGAGAGGCTGGGAGCGCTGCATGTCCGTGCCCGGAGACAGCTCTAATTTCATGGCAGTATACAGGAAGAACCTCAGAAAACGGTGTTCATGCCTTCCTAAGGAAAGGGGGCAGAGATAACCATCCTGATGTTTGCTGTATTCTAGGCAGTACTCTAAGAAAGAACACCGCACAGTCCCTGCATTGAGCAGCAGTAAAGTTAGTTGAACATCTGGCTTTCCCCAGCTCTTCCCCACCAAGTGTCTTATGGTGGACACTTGGTACTTCTTACTCTACTCTATGCACTGTGCACATCTTTACAGGATACGGATTTTCTGGAAGTTTCTACATTTACATTTTACATTTGGTTTTTAGGACATGGTACCCCCATTTATTCCAACCTTGTGAATTAGGGAGAACGGAGAGGGTGCCCCCAACCCTCTTTTAACAAATGAGAACCTGAGGGAAGTGATCTGCTGAAAGACACATTGGTAACTTACAGACGGCCTTGAACTGAGGTCCAGCTGGCTACCTGACAAACTCCACGATCTGAGCAGCACAGGGAAAGGCCAGGGTGGCTGAAGAACAAGACTTTTCTTTTTGAGTAAAAATTAAAAGAAAAAAGATTGTTGGCTTGAAATTGTACTTTAGCTGATCAAAAGGAGAATACCAACATCTTATACAACAACAACAATAAAAAATGCACAAGGAAGGGAAAGAAAATGGGAGAAAAAAAAGCTTAGCTCTTTATTTACTGGCAATGGTGACATCACAGGGTTCTGGTCAGTCAACTTCAGAGGCTTCACACATTAAGAAGGGTGGGGAACAGGAAGGCTCTTAATCTGCCCGCCAGAGGTTCACGAGCTTGTTTACTTGTAAGCTTAGAAGGTAGGAACACAAGTGCTGGAGTCAGCAGTCTGTCAGACTGGAGAGGAGGGAGGGGAGACTTTCAGTGTCACACACATGGTGTCCTGTTAGGTCTGTATTGTTGCTTCCTGGCTTTAAGGATTAAATAACAACATAACCACTCTCAATTAGGGTATAGGGTTGGTCTGTAGTTTTGTTTTCAAAATACTTCCCAACATGAAAGCCATGCAACAGAAAGGAAAACGGTAAACAACCAGTTCCCCCCCCCCCCCCACTGATGAAACAGGACGGTTCTCACCTCTTTCTTTTTACACTGGACTGCCACTGTCTTTGTGACTCACACCCCTCTAAAGGGACAAGCCAGGTATGCATGTGCCAACTTTGTGTCCTATTTAAATGCTCCCAGAATGGTCTGATGTAGCTATAGAGAACCTCTTAAAAGTATCTGTGAGTGACTGACTACTGTACAAAGCCATGTTTTCTTCCCCAGTTCGGATCAATGGCAGTTGCAACAAAGTGTCTGATGCCTCCCTGCAGAGCAACTCTCCCCTCTCACCCTCAAAGGCCAACTGCTCTCTTCCCAGCCAGATCAGGGCCTTGACAGATATCCCTGGCAGAGTCCACAGGGGTCTCTACCCCGATCATGCACAGTGAGACTCACCCTCTTCGGCGTGAGAAGCAGAAGCAAAGGGGGGAGTTCTGAGGTCTAACTAGGTTTTCATTTTCCTTATGCAGCTGACTCCAAAGAAATCTACAGTCTTTCTCTGAAAGACAGCTACCAGGTGTCACAAAGTGGACACCGCACAAGCCTGTGGGCTTACACTAACTCCCGAAATAAACCCAAGCACAGTGCGCTGTTCCGTGGGCCTGTGACCCAAACCTTACCACTTGCCTCTTCCTGAGCTGTCATCTCACATGACTCTGCAGTGGGTGGGGCAACTGGGGAGGCTGTGCTGCTCCAATGTTTGGGAAGGGATTCTGGACATTCTTGCCTGACTCCCCTCTCTTTTTTATTTTGTGTGTGTGGGTGTTTTGCCTGCCCATGTATCTGTGGCCCACATGCATGCCTGGTGCCCTCTGAGGTCAGAAGGGGGTATCAAATCCTCTAGAACTGGAGATACAGATGGTTGTGAGCTGCCTGCTGGGTGTTGGGTACTGAACCCAGGTCCTCTGGAGGAGCAGCCACAGTTCTTTTTTTTTTTTTAAAGATTTATTTATTTATTATGTATACAACATTCCTTCCATGTATGCTTGCATGCCAGAAGAGGGCACCAGATCTCATTATAGATGGCTGTGAGCCACCATGTGGTTGCTAGGAATTGAACTCAGGACCTCTGGAAGAGCAGTCAGTGCTCTTAACCTCTGAGCCATCTCTCCAGCCCGCAGCCACAGTTCTTAACTGCTGAGCCACCTCTCCAGACCCCTCACCACAATTCTCTTAAGTGAAACACTCAGCATATGTGTCATGGTTTGGAAGACTGCATTTAAGTGCAATCAAAATAAAATCAGAGTTTTAACCCAGGAAAACAAGTATATCTTGACTATTCTCACCCCAACTTCAGCCCTGAAAGCTCCAAACTAAAGAGCAAAGCAGGCAATTTCCTCCAAACCCATTCTGAAACTTACAGGTAAAGACATCGATGACTACATTTATAGGCAAGCCAGATGGCCATGTCTGCATGGGTCTTACTCATTCAATTGTTTTACAAGCCTCAATTCTGTTGTCAGTTCAAGAACTCCAGCAGGTGTGGCCTAGGCTGAAGCCTGTCCAGGTAGCTGAGGCATAGCCCATCTCTGCAAGAACCAGAGAGGACATCCACAAGGACCGTGGCCAGTAGGCCAGCATTGTCTAAGTACCTAGGTGTCTTCTGAGATGGGCTGAGAAGTTGTAAGAATTACTAGAGAGTACAAAGGTCCCCAGAGGGAAATTTTAAAAGCTTTGATTTCTCCTATTTTCTCCATCTTCATTTTAACTCTCTCCCTCTTTTGGAACTGATGATGGTGGGTTTTGAAAACATCTTTTTTTTTTTTTTTGAATGAAAACATCTTTACTCAGCAAAGTAAGAGAACCAGTGATCCTATGACAGTCTCTACCATTTCTAAGGGGACTTTCACTGCTCAGGAATAATAGAATTTTGGTTTAGATAGCTTTACATCAATTTTTTCTGTGTTCTGAAAGCTTGTTTTTTTTTTTTTTTTTTTTCTCTGTGTTGCTTTGTAGCCAGTCCTGGAACTAGCTCTTGTAGACCAGGCTGGTCTCAAACTCACAGAGATCCACCTGCCTCTGCCTCCCGAGTGCTGGGATTAAAGGCGTGCGCCACCACCACCAGGCATGTGGTCCAAAAGTTTAAGAATACTTTCATATACATAATGAGATGACAGAAACTGGAATGAAGCCCGAACATAACATTTGTGGTTCACATCGCTCATGAATACAGCAGGAAGTTCATTTAATGCACAATGCCTAAGGGGGATCTACAACAGAGAAAACCGACCAGGAACTCTGCACGGCTTCTCTGTTTCCCACCCAGACAGTGATCACATGAGCACATGTGTACCTGGGTTCACAGCAGCACAAGTAAAGTGTTCACAATCACATGAACACACATGCACCTAGGGTTCACAGCAGCGCGCATAAAGTGTGTTTACAATCACATGAACACAAGCGTACCTAGGGTTCACAGCAGTGCACGTGAAGTGTATTTACAATCACATGAACACATGTGTACCTAGAGATTCACCCAGAAAGTAATCACATGAATACACATGTACAGTAGCACACGTAAAGTGTGTTTATAAGCACATGAGTATGTGTACCTAGGGTTCACAGCAGCACATGTGTGTTTACAATCACATGAACACACATGTACTTAGGGTTCACAGTAGCACATGTAAAGTGTGTTTACAATACAGGAATCCATGGAAGAAAACGGTTCAGGTATGTCAGAGACATTGTCTAGGCAAAGAAGAAAGTGGAGAAATTGGCAGAGAAGGGGCTGTGGGCCAGCATCGATAGCAAGCTTGCTTTCTTTCTCCTATCTCTCTAACTTCACTAACACTTTTCCTATACTTTGAAAAGAACTGGTCAGATTATTCTAGTTGTATCTGACTAATTCAATTCCACAAATACAAATCTATTTGAAAAATCATATTCTATCACAACAATTGCCATTAAATAATCTAATATTGTAGCTTTTCACACCTACGTGTTTCAAACCCAGTACTTAATTAATTTTCTGCTCTGAAAATTAATCATAACAATAAAACCCCCAACATTTTGCTGATTCAAATTTTACATTCTTTTACCAGCTCAAATCCCTAAGGAGCTCCCTAATTTCCTGTTACGCAAAGTCCACAGGTGTCTGATGCGCTGTCAAAGGTATACTTCAGAAGTCTCTCTTTCATTCTCTGAATTACAGGTGCCACGCCCTTGCTTCTGCAACCCATCTCTGTGCACACACGCTCAGGCGCTGTGGTCTCCTCCAGAACCGCAAGCCCTGCCTCAGTGAGGAAAATAACATTCGGGAAGACACTCGTCCTCTGTGTGGGGCACTGTACCGGGACGAGAACAAACTAGGAACACAGGCCATAGAAGGACCCCAGGAGTTTCTGCTCAAACAGTAGCTACAAGACCACACCACACCCAGGGTCATATTTAAACAGCATTTTCTAAAGGAACTTAAGGAATGAACTTAGCTCCACGCAGTTCAATGGGAAGGAATCCTCTAAGACGCTCTCAGCCCCAGCTGGGAGGCGCTTCGAAGCTAAGTGCTCTCCACTGTCAGCTAGCTCCCCGTGAACGTGGCACCGCTTGCACGCGGAACCCACACCCTGCTTTCCATTTCCCCACAGGCAGCATGACGACCGACCCACAGCAGGATCTGCTCACTGGGGGGAAAGCGACTCAGTGGCAGGTGCTAAAGAGGAGCCCGTTGGCATTTAATGTCTTTAGGCTTTGAGTAAGCCATGGTTTCCATGTGTCTTTCAACTCCCCGCTCTTTCAATAAAGAAACAGTCATTGAAATTAACTACTATAGGCTGCATACAAAATAAGTAAAAACATTTAAGAAAAAATATCCACCCTCAGTGTGGGGAGACACACTTACACGTGTACATATAATTATGTGTGTAAAGTTTCCCTGCTCATTCCCAGATAATCTGTGTAATCCCATGCTATCCCATTGGTTGGTTTCACTCTGTCAATGCTGAGAAAGCTCACAGGGCAGGCCCACCCTTCTCAGAACCACATGCTAGCCAGGGTCTCGAAGCATCCATTTCTATGCGTCCCATGAAATCTTTCTAGAGTGCGGGTGTCCTGTTCTGGAGGGCAGCTTTACCCATTCCCTCGCTCACCTCATGCCTTCACAGTGTTGGTATCTGCACTGACTTTTTCCTTCCGAATTAGACACAATCATACCTTTCTTTTTTACACATGTAAGTTAAGTGTGGGGCTGTAAAAGGCTGGTAATCCTCAACTGCATTCAAACCCTACTGCATTTACATCAGCTACTAACAAAATAACATCAGCCTCATTTCCTGGTTAGTAATTCCCTATATACTTTCATGATCCAAGATTGGATATTTGCAACAGGTATAATTATGTTACTGGATTTTAATATCACATTATCCCCAAGACAAACATTTAAAAAAAAAAGAGTAGAAGAAGCATAAATATTTCAAAGAAAATTAAGGGGCATACTAAAAAAGGAAATTAAAAAGGTCAATGTGAAAATCGGAGGATTAATTTTCCAGTTAAGTACCTAAAACTGCCACTGTTTTTGTTACCTGACAAAACAATTATGATCTCTTTAGAGAGAGGCCCTAAAATTCTCTACAGAATTCTCATCTCAAAATGGGCACCATCAATGGTTATAACTATAAACATGTGTATACGTTTTTAGCATTTCAAATCTCCAAAATGAGATTTGCCTTGTTTGAGACAGGGTCTATCTACATAGCCTTGTCTGTCCTGGAACTCACTGCGTAGACCAGGCTGACTTCGAACTTACAGGGAACAGCTGGTCTCTCACCAATACTGGGATTCAAGACGTGTACCAAACATTTCTGGACTCCCTGTTTACTCTACAGAGTCACCCCAAATCGGAGTTCTCCAGGCAGCCTTTCTATGGGCACAACTGGTTCTCATATCCCCGACAAGCCTCAATGTCAAGTTCTGTCAGTCCAACGTCATTAAAAACATTCCCCTGTAGTTTCAAATCCAGATCCCGGGAAGGAATACGATAGATTTCACCGACTTCGGTCGGGTAGTGGAGGAATGGTTCTCACTTTGCCTATCACCCGGTTATTTGAGGTCAAGGATAAACACAGCCGAAATCCCTCCGTCCTACATTTGTACACAAAACAAGAAGCTGGAGCGCAGCTTTACTGCGAACGGTCTCTGCAGTGATTTTTCAACTTCTTCGCAGTAAAATATGAAAATGGATGGGAAATGAGAAAGCAAGCCCTGGTTCATGCTTCTAGCCTGTAAAGCTAAGAGGTTCGAGCCCGCTTAGGATGGTGACCTCGGGGCGCTGCACCGGTGGCTGGCCCCGGGCTTTACTTTCCCATCTCACAAAGCCGTTTTCCTGGGCGAGCTGGTATAACGGACCGGGAGTTTCCACGGATGCATCACCCCGACCTCATGACCCGAGAAGGCTCCGGGAGGGAATGTCCCGGCTTTGGGGGTCGGACACCCGCGGAAAGGCCATGGAAAACTCGGCCTGGCCCCGGGAGGGGGTCAGAGCTTCCACGGGGACCCAGCCTGTGCGCGGCTCGGATGCCTGATGTTCCCACGGCGGGAAAGCCCGGGCACCCGCAGAATGGCCACGGAAAATTCAGCCTGGCCCCGGGAGGAGTCAGAGTGTCCACTGGGGACCGGGCCCCGACCTCCCGGCAGGCCCTCCCGCCCCAGTCCCGGCGTACCCACGGTGGACTTGCAGGCCTCGCAGAACGTGTCGTCGGTGAAGCGCTCCATTAGGCTGGTCTTGCCCACGCCGCGGGAGCCGATGATGATGACCTGCAGCTTGAAGTCGGCCGGCCTCGGGGGTTGCTTCCTCCGGCGGGCCTGGCCGCCCGACAGCGCCGGGGAGACCGCGCCCAGGCCGCCGCCCGCGGGCCGCCGGTGCAGCGCGGCGCTCGGATCCATGCACGCATACGGCTCGCCCTCGGGCCGCCTTCCGCGCGCCCCGGGCCCCCGCACACCGTCCACCCGCTCCGCACCGCCGCTGCCTCCGCCGCCGCCGGGAGAGGAGGAAGGGAAGCAGCTCCTCCGCAGCAGCGGCAGCAGCATCCCGGACCGGGAGGGGCTGGAAGCGCAGGCGCCGCGCGACGCGACGCCGGAGCGCGACCCCTGCCGGCTGGAGGACCGAACCGCACGCTCCGCTCCGCGGCGGGACAACGCTCTTGGTCACCACGGTCCCCTCCGCGCATTTCCACTCGTGGTTTACTTTCACCGCGATCAGTCCCTAAGAACCACGCACTTTCATTAGCCGCTCACCCCGCGAACATGTTACAAAGTGCATGCATGGCCTGTGATCACCGTCCCGAACTCAAGTTGTTCTGGGTGCCAGGGGTTCTCGGATTGGCCCACGCGGGTTCGGCTGTGAACGCCACTTTGACTGAAGCCCCGGCACCCTGGCGGGACCGTGGCTCTGCGTGCGACTATCCTGTGCGGGGTCCCAAGGAATCTGCTATCTTAACTGGGCTTCTGTCTCAGACATTTGAGTTGCAGTCTGTCAAATTCAGTAAATGGCTTGCACCTTTGCGGAAGCGAGCAGGTAAAATCTCAGAGGTCAGCGACCAAAATTCCCAAAGTTTAGGAATTGACATGGGTGGGTTATTTTGCCATTTGTACTTGAAAGTATTTAAAGCTACAGAAGCTTGCCAACGATTTATTTAGCAAATTCCTCCGCGTGAACTTGAGCTCCTCAGAACACTAGGTTCTAAACATGATAGGAGCTGGCACGCGCGGAGGATGATCACGTTACTCACCAAATTTCAGCTTTATTTAGAACTAGATCTACTAACATATAGCACATGCGTCTGTTTCCTGTGAATGCAAAGTTGAAGAAGTCACATTATTTTGCAAAGGCAATTTCAATTGGATTTTAGAAAATCTTTTATAGATCTTAGACCATCTTTATTTCTTGGAGATATCGAGAGTAGAACCTAGAGGCTCACATTTAAAGGTGAGTGTCTCTTCTATGGGAATGAGAAGACTCTTTCCGTCTATCATTGTTACAAAAACTTCAATACAAACGAACAACGAAACAAGAAGCCATAAGGCCTGTTGCAAATCCCAAAGCATGATAGAAACGCAAGGAATGAAACTGATTCCCAACAGGCAGGTGACCTGTGGGGCTGGTGAACCCGCTGCCATCCAAAACATTATCTCTTCCCCACAAAGCAGGTCTATAATTTACTAGAATAGGAGAATGACTTAAATGGGGGAAGTTTGGCAAAGACTCCAGTGGCCTCAGGTTCGGTGTATATTTGTTTCTTTAAACCAATTATCAAGGTCATTCCAAGGTGCTCCAGCATTTACAGCTTTGGCATACACCAGAAAGTCAGTATTGCAGGAATGAATGAATGAATGAGTGAATGAATGAAATCATCACAGATAACCATATAAATAAAGTTGTTTGGTTCTCTGTGTTTGCCCTTAAGCCCAGACCATGTAATAAAAGGGGTGCTCTTAAATCCTGCCTTATGAGCAATTACTCCCCATCAGTGGAAAAAAGGTCACCGTCAACATTACCTTAACACACACTGAAGACCTGTGCAGAACCTGTGGTTGCCACTGCCAAAAGGTAGAAGTTGAAGAAGAACTGGGAAGGAGATGCTAGAGATCTGGAGACAGCACAGCCTGGGAAAACCAAGGGTTGTGTTTCATGATCAAGGCATGATCAAAAGGCCTTGATGTTGCACGTTCTGTGCTTTGGTGAATTCTTTTAAATTACGTTTGTTTTCATGGAGACATATAATTATACATGTTTTGATGCACACATGCTGTGTAATATTTAAATCAGATTAGATATATCTCCTCATACAGTTGTTATATTTTCATGGTGAAAACACTGGAAGTCTTTTAGTTTTTGGAAGGGTACAGTACGTTACTGTCATCTGTAACAGACCTACTGGGCAATGACATGTCAGGGACTTTCTATTCTGGCCATACTATTAACACCCATTGATCAATCTCTGTTGTCCTCCCCTCCCACGCCCACAGCATTGTGCTCTTAGCTCTCTGTGGGTGAAGATGTTTTTAGACTCCACATATGAGTGAAATCATATGGTACTTATCTTTCTGCGCCTGTTTCACTTCATTTAACATAAAGCTTCCCAGTTCCAGGTGATACAAAGGACAGGATTCTTTTTTTAATGGCTGGACGATATTCCATTGCATGTCCACATCGAACCACATTTTTTTGCTCCATTTGTCAGCTGGTGGACACTCTGTTTGCTCCCATTTCTGGGCTGTTCTGAACAGCCTTGCAGTAGACACAGCAGCCCAGATGTGTCCTTAACACTCTGACTACATTTTCTTTGGTGTTTATCAAGTGGTGTTATAATTCCGGATTGAAATGACCCACGGAGGTCTGTGTTGATTAAAGGCTTGGTCCCTAACTTAGCGTAGTAGGGAGGTGATGGGGACACTTAAGAGGTGAGACCTTGACTGGGTATGGTGGTACACATCTTTAATTCCAGCACTTGGGAAGCAGAGGCTGGTAGGATCTCTGTAAGTTCAGGGCTAGCCTGTGCTACATAGTAAGACACTCTCAAGAAAAGAAGAAAGAAAAAAATGAAGCAGTCAGTCATCAAGGGCACCCCTACAAATGAGGATACTGGGGTTCCCAGCCCTTTTGTCATTTGCTCCATCATGTGCACCTCACTACACGTAGGCCCAAAACTTGGGGACAATTAGCTACAAGACTGTGAACCAAAACCAAACTCTTCCTCCTGTGAATGGCTAATCAGAGGTATTTTGTTACCATGACAGAAAGCTGACTAATGGGATTGCCAGATCAAATAGTAGCTCTATTTTATTCCTATTTGTTTGTAGATTGGTGAATTGTTCTCTTTTCTTAAGTTGGATCAGCTTCCAATTTAATTCTTTGTGCTTTCTATGTTTTGCAGCAGCTCCCAAAGTTCACTGGATGCTAAGTGTTTTGTTGGCACCATTTCCTCTGAACCATCTTTATTCGTTTTATTCGGAGGCCTTTCTCTTTTCATGAAAAAAGTAGGCTTGCCACCAAGGGCTTTCTCTGGCTACACACCAGCAGTTTCTGAACAAGGGGTGGGGACATCCTGTACACAGCTGTTTCTTAATGACTTTACTCATGGTGGACTGGTGTCTCACATGCAGAATTATCCAAGTTTGTTTCTTGGTTGCACTTGTATTTTTGTTAGTCTTTCTCTCTCTTTTTCTTTTTCTTTTTTGGTTTTTCAAGAGAGGGTTTCTCTGTGTAGCTTTGGTGGTGCCTGTCCAGGAACTAGCTCTTGTAGACTAGGCTGGCCTTGAACTCACAGAGATCCACCTGCTCTTGCCTCCCAAAGCCTGGGATTAAAGGCACGGGCTACCACCACCCAGCTTTGTTAGTTCTTTCTTTCACTTAACCATTTGTCAAATGGCAATGTGTGCAGCACAACTTTAGCTGACTGTGTGTGAATTGAGTAACACACATGGTGTGGTGTTTGAATAAGCAGTGTCCCCTGCAGATTCATGTGTCTGAACACTTGGTCCACAGCCGCTGGAGCTCTTTGGCGAGGTTGTGGAATCTTTGTGATATGGAGTCCTGCTGGAGGAAGTGCATCACTGGGAGTGAGCTTTGCTGAAGGAAGTGGGTCACTGGGGGCGGGCTTTGCTGGAGGAAGTGGGTCACTGGGGGCGGGGTTTGCGGGGTTTCCTGATTGAAATCCCACTGTGATCTCTTAGCTTCCTGCTCAGGCTTCCTGTAACCACGCCTTTCTCGTCATGTGGACTTTCTGGGTTAAACGCTTCCATAAACTGCTTTTGATCTTTTCTCACAACAACAAAAGGTGGCTGATACACACAGAGACACAACACTTTGTGTTATAATAACGAATCTGACTCCAATTTTTAATACTGACTGATTCACACTCTCTTCCCTTCCAGTCCTTCATCTAGGCAACACGACTAGAGGCCTAGGTGCTCTCTTCCTGAGGTGCTGCCGAGCTCTCTCTACCCTTCGTGAGCGTTCAGCTTCCTTCTTTCCCGAGCACTTAGGCCATTTTTTATGGTATCTTGGGAGGGCTGCCCTATTCTCTCCAGGAAGGTTCAATTACGTAAACAAGCAGCAGGGTGAATAACAGACACACCCTCTTGGGGCAAGAGCAACCTCATCAGTCTTTGACATCCGAAACCGGTATTAGTGGGCATCCATGCCGTCTTTCCCCTGGAGCGCATCCAACAGACACGAATGGTCACAACGGTCACCGGTTACAATGGATGTGTTGTCATTTATATGGTGATCCGTGAGCTGAAAAGCTGGCTGTGAGTTGATACTTCTGTAAACACTCTTGTAAGGATTTCACGGAGGCTGAAATCAGAACTGTTGATAACTGGTATTATTCAACATGGGACATTTTCCTTATCAGAGCCATACAAAGAGGACTAACTGTATTATAAAGCAGAGTGGGAATTGGGTAGCAATGGATTGAGTAAAGAGTGAAGACGAGACCCAAGCAGCGAGGCGTCCACCGTCTTGCTAAGATGTATTTTAGCCTATCTCATCACACATCCCCAGGAGACACATGGCATTACACACCACTCCCATTGCTCTAATTATAACATCACACCTTTGTTCTCCTTCAGGGGAGCACACTAGAATCCCAGGGAGTAGCCACAGTCATCATTGTTGCTTAACCACTCAACAACACACCCTAATTCACCCCAACAGAAACTTGACTTTTGTTCAGGTACCCACACTGCCCCGTGAAGTCACGTGCTTCGGGCACAGCTTGCCGAGGCAGCAAGAGCAGGAGGCTTGAATGTTCATTTTCTAAGTCAGTCGCATGAATTCTAACCCCCTTGTCCATCAGTGGCTTAGGAAGCAGCGTATGATCAGACTGGCCATTCAGAAGAAGCTAATGACATCTTTCCAAGGATAGAGGCTTCTGATAAAGCATCAACTGTGAGAAAAAAGACAACCCAAGGCAGAGCTCTGGACCTTCGTGTGGAATGCTATGGCTGCCGCTGCCATCTTGAAAAAGGCTGGCTGACTTACTGTAACTGGCGGAGTGGGGAGAGCAGGACTTTGAGTTGAGAAATGAGAAATCACGTATATCAAATGACATAGTAATGCAACCCATGCACCTTCCTTTATTATTCATGTTTTATCTATCTATCTATCTATCTATCTATCTATCTATCTATCTATCTATCTATCTATCTCTACAGAATCTCACTGTGTAGCCCTGGGTACCTAGAATTCATTATGCAGACCAAATTGGCCTCCAACTTAGATTCACCTGCCCTTGCCTCTTAAGTGCTGGGATAAAAGGAATGCACCAGCACATCTGGCTCCTGATGGCTTAAATACCGGATACAATGTAAATACACTATACTGTATTATCTGTGGAATAATGGCAAGAAAAAGAAGGTCTGTAACTGTTCAGCACAGACACAATGTTTTTATGAACATTTTCTGTCACTCTGGTTTGACTCTAGGGATGCCGAACTTGATACAGAACGCTGCTGTACTGAACAGGAAAAATTAGAGGTGGAGAAATTGTTACACCTTCAATGATCATGCAGGAAGTATCTGAGTATCCCTCACCCCAAGGAAGAAGGACACTTTCGTGATTCAGTTCAAGAAAAAAAAGTGGCGTCCGGTGGTGGTGGCGCACGCCTATAATCCCAGCACTCGGGAGGCAGAGGCAGGAGGATCTCTGTGAGTCTGAGGTCAGCCTGGTCTATAGAGCTGTTCTAGTTCTAGTTCCAGGACAGCCACTGCTGCAAGAGAAACCCTGTCTCAACAAAACAAAACAAAACAAAAACAAAGAAAAAAAGTGGCAGAATCATGTGAGTGTTTTAAAGTTTCTCTCTCCACTGTCTTTGAGTGTTTCCTGTGTTAAACAACTATGACTTGTAATTTGAAAAAAAAATGAACTTAATAATAATAACAGAAGTAATTCAGAAGTCATCCACATTTTTCACAACTTGTGAACGGAACAGATATGACTCAGGGGCTGTCATCATGAAATCATTTTATTTCACGTTGCTATTTAAGAAAAAAGATTTATTTTGTGTGTCTATGTGTGCACCTGAGTGTATGTATGTGCGACACACGTGTGTAGTTGCTCAGAAGAAAGGCTCCAGTTAACCAGGAAGCAGAATTACAGGCAGTTGTAATAAACAGGAAGCTGCTGGGAACTGAACTGGGATCTCCTGTGAGATCAGCAAACGCTTTTAAGTGCTCAGTCATCTCTCCAGCCCCTATCTCACTAGTCGTTTACATTTAGTCAGCAGGACTTGCTGGTTGCTGCCCCCTCCCCCCACCACGATGGAAGCCTAAGCCATCTCTATAACTTTAGCTTATTCTCAGTACAAATGGTCTCGCACAGAAACAGACCCTTGCAGGCCCCTGTAATACTCTAAGTGCAAATTTACACAGGGCATTTCCCCATGAGCCAGGGAGGAACAGCTACAGAGACGAGGCTGGAAAACAGGCACCCTCTCTTTCTCCACCCCACACTTTCCCAGTCCCCAGCAGTTTACCTGCCATGGTTTTGGACACCTATGGGCTGACCGGTGCACAGCAGGTCATGATCAGAATTCAGCCCATACCGTAGTGAGCTGCCTTCTTGTTCCATAGTCCTGGAAGATGACCAAAGATCACCATTGCAGTCAGGCAGTGGTGGTGCACACCTTTAATCCCAGCACTCGGGAGGCAGAGGCAGGAGGATCTCTGTGAGTTCGAGGCCAGCTTGGTCTACAAGAGCTAGTTCCAGGACAGGCTCCAAAGCTACAGAGAAACCCTGTTTCAAAAAACAAAAAACAAACAAACAAACAAAAAACAGAACAAAAACAAAGATAGCCATTTCTTTGAGGAGGGCTTGTTTGATTTTCTTGCCCATCTTTCTGCTGCTATGGAGAAAGCCCATGCTAGTAGTCATCTCTTGCTGGAGCAGACTTCCTTATTTTGGGCCCCCACCCAGCTCCAAAATCATGACACAGAGACTTATTATTAGTTAGGAATATTCAGCCTCAGTTTATGCCTGTCCCACTAGCTCTTATAACTTAAATTATCCTGTTTCTCTTCATCTATGTTTTCGTCTCAGGGCTTTTTAGCTTCCTTTCTGTGTGTTCTATTCCATATCTGGCTGCCTGGCTGGCAGCTGCTGGCTTCTCACCCCAGGCACGCCCCTCCCTTTCTCCCTCATTCTCTGCTCTTTTCCCTTTCCTCCCACCAGCCCCACCTACCCATCTTCTGCCTAGCTATCTGCTGTTTAGCTTTTTTTATTAAACCAATCAGGTGCCTTAGGCAAGCAAGGTAAACTAGTGTGGCTACTGGGATTAAAGGTGTGTGCCACCACTGCTTGGTCTGTAAGGCTGACCAGTGGGGCTGTTTTACTCTCTGGTCTTCAGGCAAGCTGTATTTATTAAAATACAAATGAAATATCACTACACTAGTACTCAAGTCCCTTTGCCCTGGAGTTCTAGGGTAGAGACCCAAGGTTGATATCATGTCCATGTCTTCCCTGGTCTCTTTCCATAGAATCTCTCACTGGATTTGGAGCTCACTGTGTAGATGGAGATTGCACTTTCGTTTCCTGGCCACCCAGACATGAATAATCACTCAAAACTGTGTTATTTATAACACTGTTTGGCCAATGGCTCAGAGGTATTCCTAGCTAGCTCTTACATCTTAAATCAACATATTTCTATTAATCTGTGCATCACCATGTGACTGTGGCTTACCAGTAATGTTCTGGCATCTTTCTCCTTTGGCAACTACATGGTATCTCTTTGACTCTGCCTACTCTCTCTCTTTATCTCTGTTTGGATTTCCTGCCTGGTTTTTACTTTGCTAAGTTATTGGCTGAAACAGCTTTATTCATCAACCAATAAAAGCAGCACATATACAGAAAACATCCCGTACCATCACTGGCCAGCCAATGAGCTGCAAAGAACCACTTGCCCACCCCCAATCACTGGGGGTGCAGTGTCTGACTTCTATGTGGGTGCCAGTGATCTGACTCACCTTCTCATGCTTGTGTGCCATCTAAGGCATAGGTGTCTCCCCAACTTTCCACTCTTATTCCCTCTTATGCATCATACAATGTCTTCCTCTTTTGTCTACACTTGCATTTTAGAGAACATTGTTTTACCTTTGGGGGATGTATTTTGTTTGTAAAATTTAAAAGTTCCACCTTGTTTTTAGTCCATCTACTTAAAAAAAGCTAGGTTTAGGAGGGTTGCCAACTCTCTGCCCTGGAGTTAGGGCTCGACATGTCAATAATTCTCATTTATATAGAGTTTAAAAAGGAGAGTCTTCAAATTGCTTAGACACAAAGCAAAGCAGCATTAGGGACATAATGGTGACATGAGATAAGGCAATCCTTTGTGTCTGCCTCACATACTCAGGGAAGTGTGGGAGTAGGGGACAGCTTTCAGACCTTGAGAGCAGCTTTGTACCCTACGAGGATGGCATTTTATTATCATTTTCAAATATTCTTCTGGATGTCTTCCTTGATTGTCATGCTGGCAAGGAAACAATTCCAGTTTTTCTTCTCCACCTGTGAAAGGAGCCATTCAACCTTGCCGATTAAGCCCACGTCGAGTGTTTTAACACTGCCCGTGTTAGCTGGTGCTAATGGTATAAAATGGCTGCTCTCCAGGTAGCAAAGAGCCTCTGGGCAGTCAGCTGTCAGACAGGTGAGGCTGCCCCAGATGTGGTTTGTGGGGTGGCCTGGCCCAAGCCGTTCCATTACCCGGACAATACACATTTTTCCCTTAATTTCAAGTTCATCTGCGAAGCGTGTAGTTACTGCTCCCCACTGCGACTCACCCCTTTTATTCAGAAAAAAACATTGTCAGATGATGGGATTGTGGCTTGTGAGTGCTCTCTCTCTCTCTCTCACACACACACACCTTAAAACATTAACAAAACCCTTACCCCTCGCCTTCCTTTTTCTCCTCCTCCCTCTCTCTTCTTTCACTTTGTTCTCTATATAAACTGTGTCTCTGGCTTTAGAAAAGCCTGGTAAACATCTTGGCGTTTGTCTGGATGTCTCCGTTTTTATCCCCACGGAGTGGAAAGAGGGGTCAGGAAGGAAGGAACTTCGTCTTGCCAGCCGTTTCCCCCTTTAACTGTGGGTGTGGTGTTCAGGATCCCACAGTTCTACCTGCACCCAGCCACGGCAATATCTGCCCACAAGGACTCCCCCACCTTTCTGAGGAAGTGGGCAACTTAGTCTCCATTGCCTCATGACTTCCCCAATTTCTTAGTTCTGACTATGGTTAGGACGTTTAATGAGATAAAATGTATTTCTCGATAAATAATACATGCCTCTATTCTCAGAACCATGAAGCTTCCGTGTCCAGGCTCAATGGCTCACAGAATTTAAGAGGGCACTGTCCTTCCACTAGGCAGGATAAATCCATGTCTGCCACACCTGTCTGGATCCCTCCCTACAGGATCTTACTAATTTCATGGTGAGTGCCCCCAGCAAAGGTTTCCTGAGCACGTCTAATAACTTCTGTGCTCAGTGATCATGAAGGGACTTGGCCTTTAAAGAACTGACCATCCAGGGGACGTGCCCGTTCTTTCTGCATCCGGCTCCAGCAGGCCAGACTGTGCACTGCCCAGCAGCTTCAAATCCTCTTGGCCCTACCTCGGTCTCCAGCACCAACTCCACCACCCTCAGGGACGGCAGCCTGGTAGGGTCAACAGTTCCAAATTAAGTATCTTGGGCTGGGGCTCCCCAGCATTCATATGAAAACCAGGCCTCCTGCCAGCAACCGTCTGTAACCCTGGTGCTTAGTCGGGAGGGGGGGACAACAGGCATATCTTCAGGGTTCACTGGCCAGTCAGTGTAGCCAAAATGGCAAGCCGCAGGCCCAGTGAGAAATCCTGTCTCAAAAAACAAAGTGGAGAGCAATAGAGAAAGACTTCTGTCCTCCACATGGGCAGGTATAAGTGAGTGCGTGTGCGTGCGTGCGTGCACACACACACACACACAGAGAAACACACACACATTCACACACACACAGAGGAAGGTGCACATGCGTGTACACAGAGAGAAAGAGAGAAGCACATACACGCACAGAGAGAGAAAGGCACATGTGTGTGTACACACACACACAAACACACACACACAGAGAAGCACATACACATTCACACATGCACACACAGAGAGAGAAATGCGCATGCACACACACACACACACACGCACACACATATATGCGCACAGAGAAAGAGAGAGAGAGAAATGTGCACACGTACACACATACACACACACCCCTATTCCAGAGCTTCTCAGTAAGAGTTTGGGGGTCAAATTAGGCATAACTGAACCTTGCATCCACATCAATAAAAATAAAACCGGGGCACCTTAGTCTCTTTGGAGTCAACAGACATTTCAAGCACTATACTTGGGAAAATGACCCTCAGCTATTTGTTTAGCGACTTAACTTTTTCTTTAGTGTCCAAGACTGTGAAGGGTTTTCAAGTAATTTTTTTTCCCCCAGAGGGGATCTTGGGTCCCTTGGAGTCCATGGTGAAGTCAGGTTCATTCTTTGGGCTAATAGGTTGCTCGCACAAATCATCACTGTCTCTTCTTGCTGACTGGTTTTAACCTTGGCTCTTACTGGCTGAAAAATCTGATGAATCCTGCACGGGTTTCCAGTTGTGTATAGATAGTGCTGGCCCTCAACAAGATGACCCACCGGTCTTGAGGGCCTTCGGGCAGCTTCCCCAGGCTGAGAACCTTAACCCACATGGTGCCCATAGGAAAATATGTCTCATCTCCAAGTTACAAGGTAGTAATTATGTATTATAAATAGTATACAGAAGAACAATTATTTAAAAGCTATTATGAGGGTTCAGCCTCCCATGGATACAGCCTTCTTGAGGTGTTAGTCTTCATGATTGCCTGGAACAACCTTAGCCTGTTCCCTATGTATAGTTCCTCGTCTCACTATGTAGAAAGCAATTAGAAAGGTAAGTGGAGCTTTGTGTCTGACCCTGGTTATGTCGACCGTCAGAGAGCATCTCTGGTCCTTGGTACTAGTGTAACACAAAGCAGCCTCATTTTGGCTTAAACGAAGTGACTTTTGTTTTGACTATTTCTGGCCCAAATCCTAGGGATCTATTTGGTCTCACTGCCACACAGGGTCACCCTTTGGTCAGGGAGTCCCCGCAGCACTGTATAACATGCAATTCTATGTTTGTCTGCCTCCTTCCCTGTTGAGGGATATTTATACACTGTGTGAAGTTGTGCTCCTGTGACTGGTGTAATAAAGAGCTGAACAGTCAATAACTAGGCAGAAGAGATAAGCGGGACTTCCAGGCAGAGAGAGGAAAAGAAGATAATGGAGGCTCACAAGAGATGCAGGGAGACAGGGAATGAGTTGGACACATAGAATGGGAGAGAGGTAAAAGCCATGTGGTAAAATGTAGATTAATAAAAATAAGGGTTAATTGAAGTTATAAAAAGCTAATGGGACAAGCCTAAGCTACAGGCTTTCATAATTAATAAGTCTCTGTGCCATTATTTGGGGGCTGGAGGTCCCAACAAGAAAATACTACTATACTTCCCTGGTCTGATGGCACACTGGGGCCGGGTTGTTGTAGAACAGTTAAAAAAAAAAAGACATTATGGAAAACAACATGGAGGTTTCTCAATAAAATAAAATAAAAATAGAATCCCAAATAGACCCAACTGTCCTACTACTGAATGTCTGTTGTAAGAAATGAAAGCGGCGTCACATTTGTTTATTTAAAAACTGCTTTATGTGTAATAACGTTTGCCTGCACCACGTGGGGGCCTGGTACAGGCAGAGGCCAGGAGAGAAGGGTGTGAGTTGCCAAGTGGGTGCTGGGAACTGAATCTTCCACAAGAGTAAGTTCTCTTAACCACGAACCTACCTCCCCAGCCTTCAAAACAGTATCTTACAGAGAGAACTGCCTTTCTGTGTTCGTTATCGTACCAATCACAACAGCTAAGACCCGGAACCCATCTGCAAATAGCCAGACAAACGAATAAAATCCCACGTGTGCTGATTTTTTAATAAAAGTAGAAAGATTCAGCTTAAATGGGGAAATACAACATACACCTCAAGCTGTCTGTATCCTTCTTTAGATGAACCAAGCACCTTAAGATAGTCTCAGAGGCACCAGAATTTGTTGGTGTTGCATTAAGGAAAGAATATTTAGTGTTTTCCCTTGGGTTTATTTGACCGAGAATGAGCCCGGTTTGAATTCTCTACCTCTCTCCCCCTGTCTTCTGTTTGTCTGTAGTCTGTGGTTACTGGCTTGTCTGTCGTCTGTCTGTTGTTGTGTCTGACCTGTCCCTGTTGCCTGTGTCCGTCCCTGACACAGGACTTTGTTCGAAAGCATGGCATGGGGAAGGAACGAGGGCGCTACACTCAACAGAGTGTTACAAGGGAAAATGTTATACTCTCCAACCGACCCCACGTGACAATGTATCAGTACTGCAAACAAACCATTTTATAATATCCAGAAGGTGGGTCCAACATTTATAGCAGATATCTGTTGTATAAGCTTGCTTCCTACTTGTTTGCTGTTTTCAGCAAATCTTTACCCTAACACCCCCCCCAAAACACACATATTCATTATATTCATTATTCTCTTGCTCAAGGGCATGGAAGAACACATAATTTAAGATTAAAGGTATACATTAGCTTAGGTTATAAAAGCTGAATATGGGGGAACTCCAAGGCAAGTGCTTGGCTGTTACGTTGTTCTTTTAAAGGCAGGTGAAACAAACAAGCTGAGTACATAGGATGCCAGGCTGAGTCTTAAGTGACCTCAAGCTGTGAGGTTTAGCAAAAGTCCCAGGCTCTTTAGATGTAAGGGATATGTTCATAAAATTGTATCACTACACTTAAAAGCATCAAGTCATCGACATTGATTGACAGTCTTGGGAGCAGCGCGTGGTCACTCCAGGACTCTGCCGTCCAGGATCAGCAGGTGCTCGTTGGACACTGTGGACCTGGGGTGACTTTAAAAAGAATCTTGAGAGGCTGTATTCTCCACAGAGAGCTGAAGCTGGCAAAGTTAAGATATCTCAGAGGCTATGGAGATAGTCTGAAGGGCACGTCAAGGCTCAAGAATTGCTGCAGGTGTATTGCACTTCTTTAGCTAGGCTGATATGATTTTTAAAAAACCTTCTATTAGTTCACCACCGTCCTTTGTCATTAATTTAACATGCCTCACTGTGTTGATCAGCACATTTCAACTGTAGATCTGCACTGGCTAAAAAAAATTTAATGCTTAAAATATTCTCCAAGTTATAGATTCTTATAAATATTGGAATGGCTATGATTCTGTCAACATCATGAAATTTGTTTTTGGGATATTGCTAAGAAAAAGATAAATGAATTTTGAGATTTCGTGTTTGGTTGGCTGTTGTAAGATCCCATAAACATTCTTCTTTCTTTGCTGTTTGTTATTCCAGTATACGAAAACAATGAAATTTGTTTCACCGGAATATAACATTATTACAATCATCATTTTCCCCAATCTCTCAATCCTCTTGATGCTTTTGAGGGAATTAGTGTGTCCCATGTCTGTTGTGGCACTGTTCTTCTTATGACATGAATTTTACTTAAAAATGAGTCCACTTTAGTGCTAAGCAAGTTCAGTTCAAAGTAGGGGTTTAAAGATGATACTTTCTAGGCTGATTTCTAGAATGTATCTCCTATTGTATACTTTCAGAAATTTCCACATGGGTTCATCTGAGCCCATGTGAGATTCAACCACATCCTGCTTTGGAAGTAAGTACTAGGGATTAAATCCACAAGCCTTGTGGAAGCTAGGCAATGCACTACCATTGAGATACACCAACCCAATGTACTACTTTTTATTGGAAAAATATTACTTTTTATTTAGAAAATTTTCATAATAGAAAATAATTGCAGTGTATATATAATAGATTGTTCACAGGTGGATTATTAATAGCAAATGAAAGTTTTTTTCTATAGATCTGATGTGTTGTTTTTCTTAAATTATTTTGTTCTTAAATGGCATGGGTGTTTTGCCTGCATGTATGTCTGCGTATCATGGGCATGCAGTGTCTGAGAAGGTCAGAAGGCATTAGATGCTCTGGGTTGGCATGACAGGTGGTCGTGAGCCACCATGTGGGTGCTGGGTTTGACTCCCCATCCTGTGGAAGAGCAGCCAGGGCTCTCAACCACTGGGTCATCTCTCCAGCCCCCTTGCTGTGCATTTTAATGAAAGTATGGCAGACTAAAACCAGACTCTCATTGTGTTTCAGGCTCACCTAAAGTTCTCTGTGTAGCTCAGGCTGCTTTGGACTCACATTTCTCCTGCCTCAGTCCCTCAAGTGTTGAGATTGTGGAATTTCTCTACCATGCTCGGACCAAGCCCATAGAAGCTCATCTAAGCTATTTTCTTTAAAATTTATTTATTTCATATACATTGGTGTTTTGCCTTCATATATGTCTGTGTGAGGATGTTGGATCCCGTGGAGTCAGAGACAGTTGTGAGCTGCCATGTGGGTGCTGGGACTCGAACCTGGTCCTCTGGAAGAGCAGTCAGAGCTCTTAACCACTGAGCCATCTCTCCAGCCCCATATTTTCTTATGTAGTAGAAATAAATAAAAGTATGGCTAGCTCCTCCCACCAGTAGAGTACTGATGGAAAACAACTCATGCTGGCTCTGAACCCCAAGGACTTCTTTCTTGCCATGTTCCCTCAATAGTGCAACAATCTTGCAGAGTGTCCGCGCTGTGTTAGGCCCCAGAAGGAGGCACTGTGCAACCTGAACCAGCCTTCCAGTTCCACTGGCTTTTAGTCCCTTGATTTTTCTTGGCTTCAAAAATCGCCACTTCTAAAAGCCACACACGCTGAGCTACAGATTGTGAGTTTCCCACCAGCACCGCTGTAGACAACATCTCTCCTGGTTATGATGTCCCCCTGACGATGGTTGCCTAGGTTACTGCTCTGCAACTCACAGGCCAGTGTCTTTATTGAAAACACTGACTCTTCATTCCAGCTTTTCAGCTATGTGATGAGTGACCTTTTGATGTTGGGGGCCCAACACCCTGTCCTAGACCATGCTAACACTACCTCTCTCTTTCTCTTTTTTAATTTTATTTATTGAGCTCTACATTTTTCTCTGCTCTCCTCCCTGCCTCTCCCCTCCCCACTTCAACCCTTCCCAATGCTCCCAATTTACTCAGGAGATCCTGTCTTTTTATACTTTCTGCTTCCCCAAGAGCATGGGAGGTCTTTCCACTTTCTGGTGTCTTCTTCAATTTCTTTCTTCAAAGATTTAAAGTTCTTGTCATACAAGTCTTCCACTTGTTTGGTTAGAGTTACTCCGAGATATTTTATGCTATTTGTGGCTATTGTGAAGGGTGTTGATTCACTGATTACTTCCCCAGCCCTTTTATCATCTCATTACCTCTCTCTTTCTCTCTCTCTCTCTTATTTCATTTTAAATTATGTGTATGTATGTGTATGTGTGTCTGCATGTGAGTTCAGGTGTCTTTAGAGGCCAGAGATGTCTAGTCCTCCCTCCCCCAAACTCCCCGAGAGCTGGAGTTAAGAGAGGTGGAGAGCTGCTCAGTGTGGGTTTTGGGAGCTGAACTCAGGTCCTCTATAAGAGAGGTCCTTACTCTTCAGCCTCAGTACAACCAGTTTCTGAGAAGAGAGACAGACTGATCAGCTCCAGCCACTCTTCCCCAGGCCTCCCCAGCCCATGCAGCTTCCTTAATCCATAAACATCCTCAACCTTTATCCTCATGGTTTTGAGGCTTGGGTCTCCTCACCTCCATGCTCCCTGCTTTATGAATAAATTCCTCTCCACGCACAACTTTTTGACATTTCGGTAAATGGCACACTGTGCTGAGGTCAAAACAAGACTTGTTTGGTGGCATTACATAATCTAGAGATACCCAGGATGTGGGCAGTGTAGCGTTGATCCTACTTTCTTTAACATGGATTTTGGTCTTCCCAGGGATGGGGCCAGTGCCCAGGGATACTGCTGGACAACTTAAAAATTGTAAACAAAAGTCTCTAGCTTCCAAGGTCCAGTGGCGAAAATATAACAAGAGAACCTTCTTGCGCTTAACTTCTGAAATATAGGAAAAACTTATTATCTGCTTTGAGCAGTTTGAAGACCAAAAACTGGAAGAAGGCACAGCAAACACAAATTGAAACCTTGACATCAAAGCCCGCAAAGGCCAAATTAATTAGCAGAGGGCAACGGGCTCCCTGCCCAGGAGAAACCAGGCCACAGGAAGCGATGTGCTGGGGAAGTAAAACCAGTGACTACCAAGCAATCACACCTCTGCCTGAACTGTAATTAAGTCGTCGCCGCCCCTCCCCCACTTTCCTTTGGTGCCACTTTCCCATCATCCCCTGGGGCAGATTTGCACAGTCACTGAGAAAATCTGACCTAGAGGTTTATTTATTTATTTATTTATTTTTAAGAAATGGACAGGGAGTTTAGGAGAAACTCACGAGGTTTCTTGTATTTTCCAGAACTGAGGACAAACTAGAAGAGTGCTCATGCATTTGCTGCATTGGATGATTTTTCCGTCCAGGTTTTGAGGCAGTCTAAAGCTTTGGAGAAGGACGCCTCTATCTAGGCGTTTGAATGGGGGCTGGATCGAGACCACACAAGGTCTGGGCTGGGGCTGGGGCTCAGTGGTAGAATTGCAAGCGAGAAGATTCAGGCCCCAACCCTAGAACTGCAAAAGAGAGGAAAAAGAAAACGCAGCAGGATATGTCGATGCACAGCCCACTTACGGAACAGGTGTCTGGCCCAGGACCAAGGACAAATGAAATTCAACCAAGACGGCTGCTAAGGGGTCTCCTGGCATCTCAGGCTATGCCTGAATCTCAGGGCTTCGGTGAACTTGCACCAAATATATGAGAATAACAGAAATGAGAAGCGAAATACTTTCTCCAGAGACTGTGAGTTTTGGCTACCTCGGCTAGAAAATCTGTAGAGAAATGAGCCAGCACAGCCTTTGTAAAGAAGACAGGAGGGGGCGGAGAGATGGCTCAGGGGTCAGGGGCACGTAGTGCCCTCCCTCAGGACCTGAGTTTGATTCCCAGTACCCACATCAGGTGGCTTACAACTGCTTATAACACCTACTCCAGGGGAATCTGATGCCTCTGACGTCTGTACACACTTACATTCATGCACACATACCCCCCATAATTAAAATAAAAGAAAATATTTTCTTCAAATGACCTCCTGGCTCCGTGGGTCTCTGTGGGAGCTCCGTGGGGGCTCTGTGGGTCTCTGTGGGCCTCTAAGGTCTCCCACAGTTGTGTCCGCAGCTGGGGCTCTGCACATGGATAGTTCCCTTTTTGTTCCTCCATGTTTCCTTTCTTTTTATATATATTTTATCCTTAATTGTCATAAACATCCCTGTTTGTAATAAACAATACTATAAATATTCAAAATATAGTTTTTATATATTCAATTAATGAAACAAACACTTAAAGAGACAACACACAAAAAGAGAGGAAGGGAGGAAAAAGAGAGAGGGGAGTGATAAATAGAAATGGAGAGAGGGACGGGGTCAGAGAGAGAAAGAGAGGCAGAGGGAGGGGAGAAGTGCACCGGTTTAGTTTAGAATTCTTATTTTCTTCAGCTGTGGGTAATCTCTGTCAGTTTCTTATGAGGGGAAGATCCTATGCTCTGACATCAACTGGCTCTCCCTCCCTTCGGCATCATCTGCATTTCCTTTGTCTGTTAAAATGTTGCAAGGCTAGTTAAATTCTAAATCATTCTCCTAGACCCATGTTTTCTGCCATCAGCCCTAAGTCTGTGGCCTCCTCACAGTAGCCTCAGGTCCTTTTAAAAGCTACTCACTAACATCCAGGGGGTTATCTGGGGGAATTTCTTCACATCCTGCTATGATATTTGCATGAGTTTTTCGAATCCATCTAACCATAAGGTTTTTTTTTTTTTATCATTTTCTCTTATATTTTTGGTTGTGTCTGGTCTTTAACAGCTGAGCCATTTCTCCAGCCCTCATTTTCTCTTACAGTGGAAAAGCAGCAGTAGGTACCGCTGTGGGAGGGTGTCATTTTCTTCGGTGGTGTAGCCACTGACATGTTCCTTGCTCCAATAAATAACCTCCCATCAGCACTCGTGTTAGAGTTTTATTGATGTGAAGAGAAGCTACAATCATGGCAACTCTTATAAAGGAAAATATTTAATTGAGGCTGGCGTGCATTTCAGAGGCTTAATTTATTATTTTAATGGCAGGAAGCACAGTGGCATGCAGGCAGGCATGGTGCTGATGAGGTAGCTGAGATTATTTTTACATTTGGATCCTCAGGCAGCAGGAAGAGACTGAGCCACTAAGCCTGGGATTGAGCTTCTGAAACTCCAAACCCACCCTCAGCGACACACTTCCTCCAACAAGACCACACCTACTCAAACAAGGCCACATCTCCTAATAGTAACACTCCCTATGAACCTATGAAGGCCATTTTCTTTCAAGACACCACAGCTGTCAAGCAAGCAATTCTCAACTCGGTGGACGGCACACAAAAAGAGGGCATGAGAGAGTGGAAACAGCTAAAATTCATTGTATGAATGTCAATCAAAAATATATGTAATTAAATATATGAAACAACAATAGGTTGTTAATCAAGACATTAATGACAGATTTTAGTCTTTTGATTTGTTTTGTTTTGTTTTTTGAGACAGGGTCTCATGTAGCCCTGGCTGACCTGGAATTCACAGAGATCTGCCTGCTTTTGCCTCTCAAGTGCTGGATTTAAAGGTTAAATTTTAATCTTAAATTTTAGAGATTTCTGTTCCATTAGAGATCACTGTATCCAGCCTGGAAGTGACAGGTTCAGAATATTTGAGTCTCTCTCTGTTGCTTACCAAGAACATTCTACCAGACTGCTTGAAAACACAGAACTGGCTTTTCCCCTTCATTTTGATAGAAAACAGCCATTCCAGTGCCCAGTACTCGACAGTATTTGTTCTTGGGCTCAACCCTCCTGGATTCAGGCAAGGGCATACAAAAAGGATATAGAAAACAAATTGCACCTGAATGAACATATGTACATTATTTTTCTTGCCATTACTGTCTAAACAATACAGTATAATATTGTTTCTGTTGTGTTCACATTGCACTAGGAATGAACCATTGTACCAGGCTTTTTCTTTTGGGCCACCAACCAGCTCCCAAATCATGACACAGAGACTTATTACTAGTTTTTAATCCTCAGCCTAGTTTAGGCATGTTTGTGGGTAGCTCTTTTTTATGTTAATAATCTTGATTTTTTAAATTGTTTTTATTGAGCTATATATTTTTCTCTGCTCCCTTCCCTCCCTCTATCCTTCTACCTTCTCCCATGGTCCCCATGCTCCCAATTTACTCAGGAGATCTTGTCTTTTCTACATCCTATGTAGTTTAGATCCATGTATGTCTCTCTTAGGGTCCTCATTGTTGTCTAGGTTCTCTGGGATTGTGAATTGTAGGCTAGTTTTTCTTTGCTTCATGTCTAAAAGCCACTTATGAATGAGTACATATGATATTTGTCTTTCTGGGCTGGGTTACCTCACTCAATATAATGTTTTCTAGATCCATCCATTTGCCCACAAATTTCAAGATTTCATTGTTTTTTATCTGTTGTGTAGTACTCCATTGTGTAAATATACCACATCTTCTTTATCCATTCTTGGGTCAAGGGGCATTTAGGTTGTTTTCAGGTTCTGGCTATGACAAACAATGTTGCTATAAACATAGTTGAGCACATGTCCTTGTGGTACAATTGAGCATCCTTTGGGTATATACCCAAAAGTGGTATTGCTGGGTCTTGAGGTAGGTTGTCTCTTAATTTTCTGAGAATTCCTGGCTATCTCTTTTAAACTTAAATTAGCCTTTTTCTCTTCATCTACCTTTTGCCTGGGGGTTGTTACTTCTCTTACTTCTGTATATCTTACTTCCATTGCTTCTCATGTCTGCTGGCTTGTGTTTGCCTGCCTTCTGGCCCCAGATGTTTCCCTCATTCTTTCCTTCTTTGCTCTCATTTTTCCCTTCTCTCTTGAGCATAGATTTCTCCTCCTATTTATTCTCTGTCCCTGCCCGCCCTGCCTATCCTTTCTTCTGCCTAGCTATTGGCTGTTCAACTTTTTACTAGACCAATCAGGTACCTTAGGCAGGCAAGATGAAACAGATGCCACACATCTTTACATAATTAAATACACATCCTTACATGTTAAACAAATGCAGCACAAACAGATAAAACACATCTTTGCACAGTTAAATAGTCCACAACAAACCATGACTTGGAGGACTGTGCAGAGGTTGCTTGCAAACACCACATCTTTGCATTGCAAACATACTTCACTTTGTATGCAGCACTTGAGCATCACAGTCTTGGGTTCCTGCTGGGAATCCTGGACCAAGGCCCCTGAGGATACTGAGGAGTGATTACACTGTATTCCCTCAGAAACGGTGATGCTCTAGGAGTTGGGATTGGCTTGGAATGCTGACCTTGACTACTCCTAGGGATGGCTATAACAACACAGAGGGCATTGCATGATGGTGCCCTTCTGTAGAGACTCAGATGGATGGATAGTTCCCAGTGTTGATCATGACTCACTTTGTGGCAATCACCTGAACAAAAGTGTCTGCTCTTGCTGTCTGGTTTTCAGGGAGGAATGTATTCAGATGTCACCAGACAATGCTTCTTTGTTGGGGCATCACATCTGGCTTTGGAAGCGCTGGCCCTCCTCTTCCTCCAGATGGTTGCATTCATCTGTAGGGTGCACTAGAAGGACTTGCCCTGTCCTCTCTTCCTCTCACAGCCTTCTCTGCAGCATCCTTTTGTAGTGCTAATGTAGCTCCAATTCTAATTGGTTTAATAATAAAAACCCCTGTCAGATATTAGGGGCTGAAAACTGAAAGATCAGAGAAGCAGAGCAGCCGGCCACTAGTTTTACCTCTACAAAGTCCTTAGAACAAATAGGGTATCCTATCTCTACAGACCTCAGACTGAATGCCCTAGCCCGTCTCCTCCCGATTTATATTCCTCTCTCCACCCAGCCATATCCACTCCTGTCTCTACCTTTCTAGTGCTGGAATTAAAGGCATATGACTCCCAAATACTGGGATTAAAGGTGTGAGCCATCATTGACTGGTTTATTTTAGACTGGATTAATTTCATGTAGCCCAGGCTGGCCTTGAACTCACAGAGACCCATCTGCCTCTGCCTCCAGAATGTCGGGATTAAAGGTATGTGCCACCACTGCCTGGCCTCTATGGCTAACTAGTGTGGCTAACTCTGCACTCTGATCTTCAGGTAAGCTTTATTTGTTACAGCACAAATAAAATATCATCACATCCTTTGATGGAGGAATTTCCCCAGATAGTTTTTCTCTTTCCTAAGCATGTAGCATTTATAATTTCATGTTAATGTTCCTTTTCTTAAACTTCTGGAGAATCTCATGACTGACTTTTGCTCTGAGGAATGCAACTTTAAAGGTGGTTTCAGTTATTGTCATTTTTGTCATTTTTCCATATCAAAGAAATAACATTTTTTTTTAAAAAACTGGAAATCATAGTTTTGACCTTTTCCTAGGAAACTCTGCTTGGTTTCCCAAAGGAGTCACAGGACCTTATAGAATGACGCAATAGCCTTAATGGTTTCATGCTTT
The DNA here is from genome assembly GCA_004026605.1 of Ondatra zibethicus. Taxonomy (NCBI): domain Eukaryota; kingdom Metazoa; phylum Chordata; class Mammalia; order Rodentia; family Cricetidae; genus Ondatra; species Ondatra zibethicus. The sequence goes on from PVIU01000889.1 coordinate 176,935, forward strand.
TCTTTCCTTTTATGTTGATTTAGAAATTTTGTTGAATTTATTCCTTGTGTCAGGGCTGTGTGTGTCGTTTTTTTGTGTGTGTGTATGTCATTAACTGCTCGCGAGACCACCTTCTCCCTATCTATTACAAGCCTACACACGATGCCTGTGCTGAGTACAAATGCCGAATACAGATGTGCAGAGAGTCCTGTTCTGTCCCCAGGACAGAGAGGAGTCAGATAACAATTACTAGCTTTGAACCTAGCAGCTATGCAAACTCAAGAGCTCATGCCTGACGCAGCAGGGTGAAGCCTTCACGGAAGGTAGGGCTCTTCCAGGTGTCTCTACAGAGCTTTTCAGTTCTCTTAGTGTTAGACTGTGACCCCAGAGTGTAAGCTGTGCTTACCCCAGAACGTCAGAGTTGTCCCAGAAAATGGCAAATGATGATTAGTAGAAAATCGTCTTGCTTTGCAAAATCGCTCCCCACACCACAGATGAGTTGTAAACAGTTTTCAGGAAAGCGGCAGGACCATTTACTTGCCTAAAAGGGGCAGTACATTTTCTCAGAGTGATTGGGCTTCTGTAATGCCACATTAGAGCTGTAGACAGACATTGTGTGCATTGGAGTGACATCTGCAATCACAAGGGAAAGGGTGGGACTACATAGTGACATAGCTGTCACTCCTACCCCTGAGCAGCACGACCTCGGTCATTCGTCTCTTCACCAGCCCTGAACGATGGAGACAGGAGGGAGGAGACTAAGGGGTAGCTTCTACATTTTTCAGAAGCCAGAATGTGTTAGTTTAGCATTGTTAGGACAAAACCTGGCACAAAATGAGTTAAGGCAAGAAAGATTCCCTTTGGCCCATGGGAAGAGATCACACAGAGAATGGCTGTGTGATGATCCAGGAGTTCCGGGGACAGTAGACTGTCCTCAGCAGCAGCAAAGCTCAGCGAGCCTTCGTGGACAGGAATGTGTGTGACCATCTGCCGTATGCCCTTGCTTCCTTTCTCCTGTGCTGTGATAGACCAAAAGGAAGTCAGAGAGGGGAAGAGTTTATTTGGCTTATACCTCTAAGTCATAGCCCATCACTGAAGGAAATCAAGCCAGGAGGCCAAGGCAAGAAACTGAAGCAGAACTATGGAGGACTGTGCTTGTGCTTTGCCCATGGACTCACGCTTAGTGAGCTTTCTTTTATAGCCCAGAGCCATCTGCCTAGGGAATGGTGCCACCCAGCATGGGTTAGGCCCTCTTGTATCAATTAACAATCAAGTCAGCTTTCCTCTTCCAAGACACACCCATAGGCCAATCCTATCTGGTCCATCCCTTTAGTGGAGATTCTCTTCTTAGGTGACTCTAAGATGTGACAAACTGACAGAGTCTGACATAGTATGACACTATGTTGTTAAGCAGCAAGATTAAGTCTTTGCCTTTGATTTAAGGAGTCATGGTCTTCATGGGCTTTGCTGAGGCTATTATTTGTTTTTGTTTATGTTTAAGTCTTACCTGCATGGCTTCTGTTTCTCACGGTCCCCTGTTTTAGGTTTGCCTGCACATGTGGGTTTTCTCTGTGGAGTCCTTGGCTGTCTCTTCAGATTTAAGAATGAGTAGCACCGAGTTGCCCCACTGGCCTGGCTTTTGAGAGCCTGCCGTGTTCATACAGAATCTGATGGACGGCAAGCATAGAGGGACTAAAGAGGCCGCACTCAGAGTCTGTCTCCAGCAAAGACACGTGACTAGGTTCTGAAAAAAACAAGGGAGAGAAGTATCTGGACCCTAGTAAAAGCTGCCAGCTGTGGGCGAGGGGCTTCGCTGTGGAAACCACTGTCACATGGAGGAGAATACAGCCATTGCAGAGTGACAGTGGCATGAAGAAATGGGGAAACAAATCCGAGAACTCCCAGTCCTCTACAGCCATCCAGAACTGGAGCAGTGTGTCCTTAGTTCGGTAGAGCCTACTCATGGGACACAGCGTGCGGTTGGTCGCTGGAACAGAGAGTACAACAGGGAGGAGCCTGAGGTGGATCCCAGAAGCAAGGGGCAAGATCCCACACAGGGTTGTTCTCTAGGGAAGAATCCAGGATCCCCAGGAGAGTCATAGAGCCCCTGGGTGGGGCACCTGCAAACCAGGGAACGATGTCCATGTGGAGACGTGTGTCTAGCCCCAGCCTGCATTCTCTTGTGTCCCAGACCTGGTCTCTTTGCACTTGCTGCCCAGGACCTTAGTCTGCCTGGGGAGGAGGAACGGAGTTCCCTTTCCACTGTGTGGATCCCAGACACACACTTAGGTTTGTGGCTTCCTCCTGGATGACTCAGTTACCACTTCTCTTCCAAGAACCAGCTGAAATGCCTTGGTTCTGCGCATTTCCCTTTTTCCACCTTTATTCCCCTGTTTTACTTACTTTGCTTGGAAATGGAATTACCTAACATTTCTACATTCGCTTTAACCAAATCACATACACGAACCATTCATAGGTCTTTAACGTTATCTCCAATGTCCAGTAACAGTATAAAATGAGCAATAAAAGGAAGACCTTAAAGGCAATGTGCGCACATGGTATCTTCAGTGGAATGTATTTTAAGGACAAAAAAATGTTGAAGAAATCTTAACCTTGGTATTGAATATGTTCTTTTTAAATGATATTGCCAAAAACTTGTGTCTAAACTGTGGTTTAGAATGCATGAGCAGTAAACGGTCCTGGTTTGCGTTCTGTTGCTGTGATGAACAGCCCTGACCAAGAGCATCCAAGGGAGGAAAGGGTTTCTTTGGCTTACACATCTCAACCATAGTTCATCTCTGAGCAGAGTCAGGGCAGGAAATGAAGCAGGGGCAGAGGTGGGGACCATGAAGGGGTGCTCTTTACTAACTTTCTTTCCAGGGCTTACTCAGTTTGCTTTCTAATGCTTAGGGTGGGTAGGGCCTGCCCACATAAACCATCAATCAAGAAAATGCTCCACAGACGCGTCCAGACATCAGTTCCATGGAGGCTCTCTCTTTCCTGGCAACTCTAGTTTGTGTCAAGTTGACAAAACCTCACCTGCACAGATCATTAGTCCTAGGTATGATGGGGATTGGTTTCAGGAACACCACACTACCCAAATCATTGACTGCTCAAGTGCCTTATATAAAATGATGTAGTATTTGCACGTAACCTATATATACATATATTCTCTCAAATACCACAATCCTCTCTACATTACTTATATCACTAGTGTAATATAAAGTCCATATAATTTTCATACTATGTAGTTTAAGGAATAATGACAATATAGATGCAATTAAACTTTTTTATTCTCTAATATCATTCTAGTATTCCATACAGTCCTCCTTATCAAGATGATAGTTTTATTCAATGTATCTATTTAGTTTCATCTTTTAAGTTCTATAGAAAACTCAGGTTCAGGTGGATGCAATCCCCTCCCCTTCCCTGCCTCCCACACACTAGTTTCAGTCTATGGCTGGTTAATTTGTTCATAAGTCAAAAGGCCTGGAGAGTCCATTGTATATTTATGTTTTGGGAAGCAGGGTTTTCCCTTGGGGGGTTGGATGCAGTGTGGGGATTGATTGGGACATATGAGGCAAAGCCCTATATGTCTTGGTTTGATTCTCCATTTCAAACACTGACTATGCTCTATTCGTGCAGGGAAGCAGCGAGAAATTCACAGGTTCCCCACACAGTGTCTTGCTGGAAATGTTTGACCTAACCCTCACCACGAGAAGTGAGTCAGACAAGTCTAGAATGCAGCATGGTTTGCAGGAACTCTTTGGGACTTCACGGAGAGCAGATGGGGGTGATGGGATTGTGTCAGAGGATGGAGAAGAACAAGACAGTGAGTGTAGTTGTTGTTGTTACTCCCTGGGGGCCGCCACCCAGCTCCCAAATAAACACACAGAGACTTATTCTTACTTAAGAATGCTGGCCTTGGCTTGGCTTGTTTTAAGTCAGCTTTTCTAACTTGAATTATCCTGTTTCTCTTTAACTAGGTTTTGCCTCTGGGCTTTTATTACCTCTCTTTATTCTATATATCTTTCTTCTCTTCTTACTCTGTGGCTGGGCAGCTGATCCCTGGCTCCTCCTCTCCTCCTTTTCACATTCCTCATGCTCTTCCCTAGATTTCTCTTCCTATGCCTGCCAGTCCTACCTATTTCTCTCTCCTGACTAGCTATTGGCCATTCAGTTCTTATTAGACCAATCAGGTAGGCAGAGTACAGTTTTACAGAGTTAAGCAAATACAATATAAAAGAATGCAACACATATTTGTGTCATTAAACAAATGTTCCACATCATAAATAAATGTAACACATCTTAAACTCATAGTCCACAGCAAGACAAGAAGGCTTGAGTGTGAACCTTTAACTCCATTTTCAGGCAAAGGGAGAGATATCTATGTAGGGTGCTGTGGCAAGGAGAGGTGCCTGCATCTGCCAGCCATAGTTCGGCAGGAGGCAGCTGTGTGTGCCATGCCAGCCCAGAGAGTGGCACTTGATGAGTCTCGAGTGAGTGCATTGTGTTGTTATTTTGGAAATTTTAAGTTAAAATACAAGTAAAATAAAAAGGTGTGATAAAAAAGTAAAAAATAAAAACACAGTTTACTTTAAAAAATCTCAATAAACCATTAATACTGGAAAGGTTTTGTTTTATGAATGACCAAGGCACCCTGAACTAAAAGAGGAAAGGCAAGGAGAATGTCCTAGACAAACCATTTCACATAAGAAATGTAAAAGCCGGGCTAGATAGATGACCCAGCAGTTAAGAGCACTTGCTGTTCTTTCTGAGGACCCAAGCTTGATCTCTCTGTAGAATACCTGTAATTGTAGTTCCAGGGAATCCGGTGCCCTCTTCTGGCCTCTGTGGGTATCTGCACACACATGGGGTATATAAACTTGTGCTCACACACATTCACATACATTTAAAATATTTTATATGGTATATTTTGATCATATATATGATCTCCTCTTAGATCCTCCCTGTGGTGTTTTGACTGACAATGGCCCCCACAGGTTCACATATTTGAGTGCTTGGTCCTAGTTAATGGAACTATTTGGGAAGGGTTAGGAGGCGTGGCCATGTTGGAGGAGGTACGTCACTGGGCAGGGGGCATGGTATGAAGTTTCAAAAGACTTGTGTTCTTCCCAGTTCACTCTCTCTTGCGCCTCACGCTTGTGGATTAGATGTGAACGCTCAGCTGCTGCTTCAGGCCATGCCTGTCCGCTTGTTGTCATGCTTCCTGCAATGATTGGCATGTACTCATCCTCTGAAATGGTTAAGCAAACCCCCAATTAAATGCTTTCTTCTGTGAGTTGCCTTGGTTATGGTGTCTCTTTACAGAAAAGTAACTAAGACACTGCCCACTTCACAACTCACCCAACTTTGTCTCTCTCTCTCTCTCTCTCTCTGTCTTTGAAACAAACCACAAAACATAAACCTAAACAAAAGACTAAGAAGACAAAAAAAATGCCCACAGCCCAAACTATAAGTCCACAAAATCAAATACCAAAAACCAAACAAACCATCACCACAGAGTTCAGAATATGTTAACCAACTACCCCTGAACATGAAGCCTGCCCTGGAGTGTGATTGACGGACTCACTGGAGAAAATGGATTTTCCCCTTTGCCAGTGGGTGGTAGCAATTGCAGAGAGCTTCTTGGTTAGGGGTGGGACTTTGTGTCACTTTCCCCTCTCAGTGCTGGGACCCCATTTGGTTTGAATCTGTGCAGATCCACGTGTGTTGAGCTGGTACGTGCAGCATCAGCCCTCTTGTGTCTGGGAGACCCACCACACCCTTCTGTCTCCTTTTGAGCAGGTAGCTCGCTAAGCCTGAGGGGAGGGGTTTGATGAAGACATGCCATTTGAGAGTGGATGCTCCAAAGTCTCTCATTCTCTGCACACTGTCCAGTCAATTTTACAAGGTCTTTTAAAAAAGAAAACATAAAGTAGTCTTCCGAACGTTTGCTCAAAGGCTTTTTCCAGTCTTCATCATCCTTTTTACATTTTTTTTTCCAGAGATAGGGTCTCTTCATGTAGCCCTGACTGTCCTGGAACTTGCTCTGCAGGTCAGGCTGGCCTCAAACTCACAGAGATCCACCTGCCTCTGCCTATCAAGTGCTGGGATTAAAGGCGTGTGCCGCCACAGCCAGACAGTCTTCATCATCCTAGTTCCAAAGTCCAGACAACAGAACCAGCACCACCTTCCTGTCCTTTAGATGGACGCTGTTCTGAGGTCAGGAAGCCAGCCATCCGACTCCTTTCTTCCATGATGCAGACCAATCAGAGCTTCATCTTTGTAATATGAGGGGCCTACTTGTTGGGGTTTCTGTCCTGCCCAGTTCCCGCAGCCATTTAGCCCCAAAGAAAAATCACACAGAGGTCTCCAGAAGATTATAAACTGATTGGCCCATTAGCTCAGGCTTCTTATTAGCTCTTATAACTTATATTAACCCATTATCCTTATCTATGTTAGCCACATGACTCAGTACCTTTTTCAGTGGGGCAAGTTACATCCTGTTTCTTCCGTGGTCTGGTGCAGGACTGCTGAAAGAGCTTCCTTCTTCCCAGAATACTCCTGTTCTCATTGCCCAACCTCTACTTCCTGTCTGGTTTTCCCGCCTATACTTCCTGCCTGGCTATCAGCCAATCAGCGTTTATTTAAAATATAATTGACAGAATACAGACAATTCTCCTGCACCACATCTTAAGAAAATTCTAGCAAAATTCTAAAATTTGCTATTACAATGGATGAAAAGACTTCATTTTCTAAAGCATCATTCATGGTGAAGCTTAGCATTGCTTAATATTGACCATTTCTCTTTCATCTCCTCTGATTTCCTTATTACCCCCATATTATTTTTTCCCATTCAATCTCTTGTCTTCTTCTAGTTGCCCAGAAGGCATTCTGTATAACATTCTCACTTTTATCATTAGTTTGTCATAACTGTTAAAAATATTTCCCCAAATTTGGCACACATATTTCCATTTGTTCTAAGATATTCTTTCTATATAGATGTTTTAGTGTGATTTACTTTTATCACCTAAAAAAGTACTAATTTAAAAAAACAAATAACAAATATTTGTGGGCTTTCTATAAAGCTAGTCAACCCAAGTACTATTAAAAAGAGTCATATTCCGGGCTGGAGGGATGGCTCAGAGGTTAAGAGCACTGACTGCTCTTGCAGAGGTGCTGAGTTCAATTCCTAGCACCCACATGGTGGCTCACAACCATTTGTAATGAGATCTGGTGCCCTCTTCTGGCCTGCAGGCATACATGCAGGAGTAGCACTGTATACACAGTAAATAAACCTTAAAAAAAAGTCATTCTTTCAAAATTTTTCTTTGAAAAAAAAAAAAGTCATATTCCAAGTCCAAATAATGGGACATATAAAGCCAGCCCATAGCTTCTGGCACCATCTCACACATCATAATTTACTTTGAGTCTTCTGTGTTGTCTGTACAAGGCTGTTATCAAAGGGGTGACAGATAATTGGGCTGGGCACAGCAGACTCCAAGCGTCTAGGAAGAGCAGACTGTCCATCTGTCATATCTACAGCACCATGAGACTCTGACAGATGCAGTCAGATCCACCCAGATGTGCAAGGTCTGCTGTGCTCATGACTTGTGAAAAGGTCCGGGGTCAGAGCCTACTTAGAGAAGGTTGAGCTGAGAGAGCAAGGGATGACTGTGCATGCCTCCAACCCCATCACTCAGGATGCAGACACAGGAGGATTGCCAGCAGAAGACCAACCTGGGCTGTACAGAGAGTCAGCCTGGACTATTTAGTGCGACTGTCTCAATGAAAACGAAACAAAGATGATGAAGAGAGCAGATCTCCTACTCTAGCTTTCTAAGGCCCAGCATCAGACGGGAACGGAGGTTTGGGGAGGCAGGGTCATTTTACAGCACTTCCACAGGGTCACAGGGTACTCAAGGTCTCCCCACCCAGTCAGCCCAGCCTGCGCCTATACGGAGAAGGGAACAGGCCCAGAGCCATCTCTTGTGGTTTCAAATATCAGAGCTTTCTTTGACTGCTCATATATCACTTTCCAGACTTAGAAGATCATACTATTTTTTGTTTTGTTTGTTTTGAGACAGTTTCACTATGTAACACAGACTGTCCTTAACCTTGATGTCCTCCTGCCTCAGCCTCCCAAGTGCTGGGATTAAGAGTGTTTGCTTTTGTACCCAGTTGGCACGTGTGCTTTTGATAGAACACAGGATGTAATTATTATTCATGCCACCTTATATCTGTGCACCCACTACCTCCTCAATCCATCCGGAATGTCTTACTCTTACTTCAACATCCATGTTCTCTAGTGAGAAAAATAATTCAAGATCTTCCTTGAAATTAAAAAATAGCAACTGAAATTATAGCCCTCCTTCATTAAAAATCCCCCCCCCCCCGTGTGTGTAGGATGGCTATTCTTGGTTCTCAACTTGACTACATCTGGAATTAACTAACCCCCCGCCCCTGAAGAGGGAATATTCCCCTGTTAATTTGAAATGACTTGGGAGGAAGAGACAGGTGATCTGTGAGTGCAAGGCCAGCCTGGTCTACAAAGCACGTTCCAGGACAGACAGCCAGGGCTACATAGAGAAACTCTGTCTCAAAAAAAAAAAAAAAAAAAAAAAAAGCCAAAAAGCAAAAGCCAAAGCCAACTAATCAACCAACCAACAAAACCCAACAACATCCTCCCCCCAAATCCCCAAGGCATCATCAGAGGGCTGGAGAGCTGGCCCAGTGGTCAAGAGTGCCTGAACCCTTTCAGAGGACAGCAGTTCAATGCCCAGTGCCCACTAATTCCCTTGACTGTGCACAATCATCTGTAACTCCAGTTTCAGAGGATGAGACACATACTTCTGACACCAGGCACACATGTGGAGCGCATTCATGCGTGCAGGCAAAATACTCATAGACATAAAAAACAAAAATAAAAACAAAAGTTCCCGACCATTATATATAGTTCTGGGGGCTTGCGCTCAGCCTGCAAGCACGGCATAGACGGAGCCATCTTCGCAGCCAAGATCATTGCCCTCCTTCAAACAGTCTCCTTCCATCTCTATGGGGATAAAAAGGAACACTGGTTCCTGCCCTCCTGTGCCCTCTCCTAATGCCAGGAAACTTCTGTGTGACAAACACAAAAGCTTGGCTCTGATCTATGACTCTCTAGCTAGAAACCTAGGGACGACGTCACTTCTGGCCAAGATGGGCATCGTTTAACACATTTATTAGTCCTTCTATTTGATCTTCTTGGACTTTCCATTTTTCTCCTTCATTCATTTTCATTTTCATTGTCCTATTAGATTTTTCTGGTTGAACGGAGTTCTGTTCTCTAAACCCCCACAGGGAGTCAAGATGATGTAAAGGAGCTGTGTGAATATGGCATGTGAGCGACAAGAAGCAGGAGACCAAGTCTGCTTCTCTGCTACAAGGGAGAGAAGACCGGCTCCCATTCTCTTCTAGGAGTGAAGATGGGAGACCATGCTACTTAGGTTCAGCCATAAATTTGGGCATCCTCTTATTACGAGGTTTCACAGACTGGCAAATTTGATTTTCTCTTCTTGCTCTTTCCTCCAGTATTTCAGACGTTAGAAATTTGAGGAAGGCAGTTCTGCACACAGTCAGCTCCCAGACCCTGGGTCTCTACAGTTTGTCTTCCTGACACCCTTTCTTGCTTGCTCGAACCTTTCCTCTGTGAGTCGGCTCCCGGCACAGTCCCTGCACCTCGTCTGATCTACCTGCATGTGATGGTACAGCACACTCAGCAGACAGGGCCTAGTGCTCCCCACCCCTCCCCAGAGAAGATCCTTCCTAATGGGACAGTCTCATTACAGAGGAGCTAGTTTTCATAATTGCTCCTCTGCACGTACTCACATGCCGCTACTTGATGGCTGCTCAAAGGGAGCACACTTGGAGAAGTTTCCCTGCAGCAGGAGCTGTCTGTGCCCTGCCCACCTGGCTCACTTTGGCACCCATATCTAAATCTGCAACCAACTTCTAGCTCTAAGAACCTGTGACTCTGCCATAGAGATCTCAAGAGCATGCTTGACAGACAGAGAGACAAATTAAAATTCTTGGATTTCCTGTTCCTTGAGAAATAATTGAAGGGTTCTTGTTCCCTGATTGGCACAGTCCTGAAGCTTGGTCCAGGACTGTGTTGGTAAGTTTTTCTTTTAAAAGGCCATATGGTAAATATTTTAGACTTGGTAGACTTAGTCCCTATCATAACTGTTCATCTCTACATTATAGGGTATGAGCAGCCATAGCATAGACATATACAATAGATGGGCGTGGCTCTGCTGCAAATAATAAAATTATCTGTATCTATTAAAACAAGAATTTTAGTAACTTTCATGTCACAACATACTTTTTTTCCTTGGACTATCTTCCAACCATTTAAAGTCACAGTGACCAGCCTTACCTTTTGGGTCACAGGAACTCAATGATCTTGGTTTACCTGCTGTGGTTTGCTGACCCTAACCTAACCAGAGGCCCCTGATGAGTTGGGTCTTGTGGCTCACAGCAGGATCTGCTCATTAGATACCTTGTATTGTGTCGTCGTTCTTCCTCCCCCCCTTCTCTGGCTTATTTTTGCATACATCCCAGGATCACCTTCCAAGTACGCTGCTTGTCTCCAAAGCTCTTCCAGATTCCTACTCGGTTCTTAGACCTCTTACCAGACTGACAAACTGGTTTTTCTGTTTCCCTTTCTGCCAAACAGAGCTCAGTACAGATATTTAGAGTAGGGTAGCTCCAGCAATCACATAGCGGTGGCATAGCACCCGGCTCTCTCTCCACAGGGTGAGCCCTGGATCCGTACCCCCAGACCCACCATCTCTCTCCCGGTTCCAAGCTCTTGACTCTAATCTCGCTTCCATTAATGCTTCAGTGAAGGAGGCTGGCCTCTCGTAGGCAGTGGCTTTGTGCCATTGAATAAGGGGGGTGGGGGTGGGCGTGTGTAGTAGTTACATTTCTGTCGCGATAAAATGCCATGACCAGAAGCAATTTGCGGTGGAAAGCGTTTATTTTGGTTTATGGTTCCAGAGGGGATAAGAGTCCATTCTGGCAGGGAAGCTTGTCTGAGTGGTCCGTGGGAGCAAGAGGCTGAGAGATTGCATCTTTTTTTTTTTTTTTTTTTTTTTTTTTTGGTTTTTTGAGACAGGGTTTCTCTGTGGCTTTGGAGCCTGTCCTGGAACTAGCTCTGTAGACCAGGCTGGTCTCGAACTCACAGAGATCCGCCTGCCTCTGCCTCCCGAGTGCTGGGATTAAAGGCGTGCGCCACCACCACCCGGCGAGAGATCGCATCTTATACTGCAAGCATGAGACAGAGAGAGCAACTGGAGGTGGGACAAGGCTATAAATTCTCAAAGTCTGCCCCCAGTGACATACTTCCTCAGGCACTTCCTCAAGGTCCCATGACATCTCCAAACAATGCCACAAATGACAGACCACGCGTTCAAATACCCGAGCCTATGGAGGACAGTTCTCATTTCAACCACCGCAGAGAAGCGATGGGGACGCACTCACTGAGCCCCTGTCTAGTGTCTGCCCACTGTGCTACAGGCCTTGCACTGTGTACTTTTAGATCATCTCCTTCAGTCCTCTAACGCTGAGTAAACGGGAGTCGGTAGCATCCAGTTCGCAGGGTGGATACAAGGCTCCAGAGAGGAGGAGCTGCCACTCCGGAGGGTGTAATCACTGGTTATAGATAACAAACTTCAGGGCCATGCATTCTTATCCACCGAGCTCTGATGTCTCCAAAGCAGGCAGAGCAGAGACTAAACTGGTCTTAAGGAAGCAGAGGAGTGCAGGCAAGACTGTAGTGTGAGCTTCGGCTCAAAGCCTGGCTGGAGAAATTGAGAGCTGGCCTCAAACACCCCTGGAAATTGTTCTAGATAGCTGGGATTCACCCTAAGGCAGCAGAGGTACCCCAAGGGCTTTGGAGGCTTTCTCTTTTTATGTCTTGGTCTTAGAGTTACCTCTCTTCTGAGAATGGAGAAACGACAGGAAGGGGGCTGGACTTGATAGAAGAATAACAACGGCAAGCCGAGTCTGTGGATGGAGGCAGGGGTCTGAGATGGGACTGGGCAAAGGCGAAAGGTGAGAGATTGCCAGGAACTGTAGAAATTGGTAGGATATGATGACTGATTAGTTGGATGGGTAAGGGCAGGTTTTCCATGTGTCTGCCTTGGGCAACTGGGGGTGATGGCACCTTCCTAACAGAGGGACAAGGAAGCCAACTCAGGGCTGACGTAGGTGCTAACAAACCGAAGTGGGCACTCAATCATCCGTCCAACAGAGTTTTGTTGGAGTGTGTACTCCAGGTCGGGCACTGTTCCAGTGGAAACAGTGAGAGGCAGCGATTCCAAATCGAGGGCCGTGGGGAGAATCGTGTTTGATGATGAACACGTGGTCCTGCTGAATAGATAGAATTTCACTTTAATTGAAAGGAGAGTATCGTGGCCATACCACAGCATCAGAGGCCAGCTTCCCGTGCATACCAAGGGAAAAGCCTGTCTCCCAGACAGCTGCAATGGTTTGGATAGGTGTCCTATAAAGGCTCATGTGTTAAAGGCTTAGTCTCTGGTTCATGGTGCAATTGGGAGAGGTGGCTCAGCGGTTAAGAGCACTGGCTGCTCTTCCAGAGGACCTGGGTTCAATTCCCAGCACCCACATGGCGACTCACAACTGTAAGTAACTCTAGTTCTAGGGGATCTGACACCTTCACACCAACGCACATAAAGTAAATTTCAATAAGTTATTAAAGGAGAGGAGGAGCCTTGATGAAGGGAGTTAGGTTACTGGGGGAATGTAAATAGGGAGATGGAGCTGGGGCTGGAAAGATGGCTCAGTAGTTAAAAGCACTGACTGCTCTTCCAAAGGACCAGGGTTCGATTCCCAGCACCCACATGGCAGCTCCCAACTGTCTGTGGGATCCAACACCCTCACACAGACCTATATGAAGGCAAAAACACCAATGCGTATAAAATAAATAAAAAACCCTTCCTCTCCCAGGATGTAAGGTCCTAATCAGTTCCATGTTGTGTGTTAGTTTGTCCAGAGTTCAATAAAGGACTAAACAGGAAAAAAAAAGGGAGATGGAGCCTTTCTGCTTCTCACTTATCACGAAGTGGGCAGCTTTGACCCACTGTGGATTCCCACTGTGATGTGCTGCCATGCCGCAGGCCAAGGGCAGTGGGGCCAAGTGATCTTTGAACCCATGAGCCCAAATGAACCTTCTTTCCTCATGAATTGATTATTTTGGGTATTCTGTCACAGGAACAGAATGCTAACACAACTTACAGCAAACATGTGAGAGAGATGGGAATAACAAGTAGTGGTGACACACCTGATTTCCTCTGAGCCCTCACATTGGGGGACTACTTCCCAGTTCCAGTGAACACCAAATACTCAGTTCCTGAGGGTGCGGATGCTGCATCCTGTCAACAAAGCAAGGGCTAATAGTCACATTTTCTGTTTTAAGACAAGCTTCTGGGCTTTGGAAGGGGTGGCGGTGGGCAAGGAATAATCAGGCAATTACTAAAGGTCAACATCTCCTCCTCAGTGACCTCCTGGATGGTCTGGAGAGATGTGCATCGCTCTTTTCTGACATCAGCTACCCACGAACGTTCTTCTACTACCAACACCTCACAGCTTGACTTCTCAATTGGGATTTCAAATGTGGCTTCTGGCAAGTCCTGGTATATGTCTTCTGCAGAATCCAAGTCCTCTGGTAAAGTTTCATCTTTGGCTATGAGGCATTGTTCCACAATGATATTTTCAATTCTCAGCTCCTCAGTTCCATACAGAGGGTCTCTAGCCATGGAAAGATCTGGTTTCACCACTCTGATGTAGCACGGTAGTTTTGTGATCTGGCACAGCTCCTGTAGGGTCCCTGGTCCAGCATCATCAAACAACTCCCGGAACTCTCCTTCTGCAAACAAGGGCAGCTTGACGTGGGCTTTGGTGGTGAGGTCCAGGCACTTGAGGACCTCCACCCGGTGTAGCTCACTGTGGATCTCCGCAGACACCACACTCTTCTTCAGAGCCAGGAAGCAATCGTTGGCTGTGAAAGACGCAAAAGGCTCCAGGGAGGAGGTGTAGTCCCTGGAGGACTGGAAGCAGAGTTGTCCATGTTGCATGGCTGCCGCAACATCAGAAACAGCATAAAAATAGCGACCCCTCCTAAGTGCCAGGCCCTGATAGGTACATGGGATGAGAAAACACCTCCTTTTCTTCCCTTGCGAAATCTCCGTGGCAATGAACTTTTTCACCTCTTCCGTCCTGAGGATGGTTAAGAGCTGCCCGCGTTTCAAAGGCTTTGGGAGCGCCTTGCCCTCCGACAGGCTCATACTCATTATTTTAATTCTCACTGGGAATTTGTTTGCTTCCAGACCGTATATTTCTCTCATTGTCATCAGTGCAAAGGGCTTACAATCCAAGCGGGTAATCTCAGTAACATGGATGTCCAAATCGGAGGGGATGCTGACTTGGACCGAACCTGGGAAAGTCAAAAGGGATACAGCATGAGGCTTTTGAGAAGGCGTGGGATTGGAAGGATGCACAGCTAACGGATTCATAAATTTTCTCTTGTGTCTACAACCGATAACCCACTCCTCTCCTATTGACTGCAACATGTTACCCAAGAGGTTTGCTATGTCAACGTGACAGGAAGGCAGGATGGTTCCGGCCTTCTTTTGCCGTGGGATCTGTCAGTGTGTCTGGTACTGCGGAGTGAATGCAATCGTGAATTACACTCTTCATAAAGGACACGAGGGGCCCATCTAGAAATCAGGAACACAGCTGAGTGTGTTGCAGCTCATCATCGTCCTGCATCCACAATCCTCACCAAGACCCCAGGCAGCAATGGGAGCTCTTACTGTTCTCGCCTGTGCTTACGACTTGAATAAGACTTACGATAGCTCTCGGAAGAATCACATAGCTTCCAAAACGGGTCACTTGAGAAGAATTTAATACAAGATTGAAAACAAAAATGTCTGGACGGAGCATGGGAGACAGCCCCAGAAAACAGTTAACCTCCCTGTGTAATTAGCAGAACCCAGCACAGCCTGGTTGGAGCCCTGGACAGCAATGTAGTTGAGAGTCCCTCACCCTCCTTAACTTTCCTGAGTTCTCTGAGAACTTCCGTTTCTTGGTTGACTATTATGTGATGGAAGAAAGGTGGGTTGATCACCATCTTCACAGGTCAGTCCAGCCTCTGGGCTGCATGACGAGGGGCACTGGAGGGTTAGAACAAAATGACAGTTCCTAGAATAGGATGGGGATGTGGGATCCGCTTGGAGCCAGATAGGAAGGCACAGGCATATGTATTTCTTTTTTTCTTTTTTAAATATTTATTTATTTTAATATGTATACGATATTCTGTCTGTGTGTATGCCTGCAGGCCAGAAGAGGGCACCAGACCTCATTACAGATGGTTGTGAGCCACCATGTGGTTGCTGGGAATTGAACTCAGGACCTCTAGAAGAGCAGTCAATGCTCTTAACCTCTGAGCCATCTCTCCAGCCCCGACATATGTATTTGTACATCACCGTATTTCAGAACAATGAGTACGAGCCTGTCAGAGTGTGGCTGTAACCCTGAACTCAGCATCCTCCTGCCTCAGTCTCCCAAGCACTGGGAGCACAGGCTTGCGGAGATTTCTTTTGCTTAAATTAAAAAAAAAAGTATTTTTGTTTATGTACATGAGTGTTTGGCTGCATGTATGAGTGTGCCCCATGTGTGGAGGCAAGAAGAGGGCATTGAAACCCCCAGGACTAGAGTTACAGACAGTTGTGTGCCATCATGTAGGTACTGGGTACCAAACCCAAGTCTTTGGCAAGAGCAACAAGTGCTCTTAACTGCCGAGCCATCTTTTCACTCCCCTTGCTTAAATGATCTTTAAGGATGAAAATAACAACCCATGACTACTAAGTGCTTTAGGAGGATCTCTGGGTAGCCTTTTAAACTTCAGAAAGTCCAAGTGGGTGATGACTTTTGAGCCGGCAATGAAGAGATAGAATGTTTACACAGTGTAAGGAGCAAGCAGCTGCCTCTCAGCCCTCCCGTCTCAGCCCTCCCCTCTCATCCCGTTTCCCTTAAGCATTAAAATGTGAAAATGACCAGAAGGTTTAACTATGTGTATCCTTTTTATAACCTCTGAGCTAGCTTGCTGGCCTGTTTTTGAAGATGAAATAGGTTTATCGCTGTTATTCTAAAGCAAGTGAAGGTGTTTTCAATTTCTCAGTCAATTTCTAATATAATCACTTTGGTTTTAAAAGAGACTTACTCAAGTTTATATGCATGCGTGCATATATGTGTATATTTATCATATCTGTCTGTGGTCCCACAGAAGCCAGGCTTTGCATCCTTGGATTTGAAGTTACAGGTGAGTGGCTTGAGACAAGGGCTGGGAACCAAACTCAGTTTCTCTGGAAGAGCAGCCAGTGCTGTGAACCACTGATCCATCTCTCTCGGCCTCACTATGTGATAAGTCTAACTCACATCAGCTGATGTATGGAGCGCCCCTGACCACAGTTACAACCTGTGTCACAAGGTTCTTGTTGTCATCCTCCATTGCCCAGTAAAGAAGATAGCCCTGGCTTCACTCTGGTGCTGAAAATACTGCCCTGTGTGCTGGGAATTTAACACAGGTACGTTGGATGATCACCTAGTGCTCCTATCCTGAGCCATCTCTCTCTAAGTTCTCCCCACACTTTCAGTGCTAGGACGGGACCCAGGGCGTACTACATGCTAAGCACATGATCAGCCACCAAACCACAGCCTCAGCCCTACCTCATAGTTTCAGCAATAAACATAATTCATTCATCTTGGCAGACGCTGTATGCTATGAGCTTCAGAA
This sequence comes from Ondatra zibethicus, assembly GCA_004026605.1. Taxonomy (NCBI): domain Eukaryota; kingdom Metazoa; phylum Chordata; class Mammalia; order Rodentia; family Cricetidae; genus Ondatra; species Ondatra zibethicus. The sequence goes on from PVIU01000889.1 coordinate 193,772, forward strand.
GCCAGAGTGAGGCAAAGGGAGGCACGGCTTAGCAAGAATGGGTTAGGAAGAAGGCTGGATTGGAGGTGAGCTATTTCTGGATTCAGACACACAACTGCACATGGGTGAGAGACCCAGTCCTTACCCCCAGGTCCCCTTGGGGACCACTAGGCCAACCACTCCTGTGATACAGCTGTTGTCGTCATTGCTCAAAAGACTGAGCAGATGGAGAATAAAAGACAAGAACTATGGAGACATCATGGAGTGAGGGCTGGGGGAACGTGTCACGTCAGTCTACGTACAACTGGTAAGCAAAGCTGTAGCAGAAGTCAAAGCAAAACTTCTGTTGGAAACCCAACAACAAAGGAAACCATGCCTACTTGAGTCCCGCCATGGAGTGAAATTAGTCTTTTACAAGCATTGCCTACTGAAAGGGATCTTCCAGCAAGCGGAATCTGAAGGCTGTTGTAAATTCATACTTAATATAATGCGGTGTTTCTTCCTGCAAAGGACCATAATGTGATGCAGTCCATGAGAAGAAAGAAAAGTGCATTGGAGTCTGGCTTTTCCCATGGACTATAAACAAAACCATAAAATTAATGGGTGGTGAGGAACTAGCTTTTATGATGACATATAAGAAAATACATCAACAATAAATCCACGCAAAGGAGAGACTTTTTTTTTTAATCTGCTTATGGTCCATCTGACTGTCAACATGGTATGGATATTTATTAAGGGAATCAAGTTAGAGCATCTTAGGTTTACTGGAGGAATGTGTTTAAATGTATATGATGATAAGAATATAATAGTGGGCGATGGGATGGAGTGGATGAATAACTAATAGGATAAATCACCTGGGGAGGTATGTCTCCAGCATCTAATAGTTTTCCATAAATCAAGACGTGAAGCCAGTGAGGTAAGACGTGACTACTTTCTGAAAATGGAATCTTTGCATCTATGTCTGGGGTTCCTCAACCCACTGATTTACAAATCTTTGGACCTTGGCAAGTTGCCTGCACAGCCTCGAGCCTCTGGCTGACCCTGACCAGCGGAATGAACAGCCAGACTCAGGATTCTTCCCGGATCACGCTTTATTGGAGAGCACTCGGTTGAGGAAAAAACGAGAGGCAGGAGAGCCTCTAGGTTGAAGGGAGAGCGGAGGCGAGAGAGAGAGGTCTAATATGGCGGCTGCTTATATAGGGAGATATGACGCAACTCGCGCCTTGATTGGCTGCTAAGTCCCGCTGGCACCAGAATTCTCGGGATTGGCTAGGGACACTTCAGGTTATTTGCGCATGCGGGAAGCGCCTGGACGCTCAGTCCTGAAGCATTGCCATATATGGAATTTGTTTACCTCCAAACTGCAAGGATGTAAGCGTATGGCTCCCTGCACGAGCCACTGCTGGTTAGCCCAAGTCCTTGAAGCAAACACCCTTCCATGCCTGTAGGGGGCAGCGTCCTCGCTTTTGTTGCCTGGGGCATGGGTGTTTGAGTATGATCTGAGCCTGTCCTGTGAGAGTTTTTGTTCTGGAAACCTGGTCCCTGGAGAGGTGATATTAGACACAGTGGGATCGAGCTAGTTCTTGTAGCACCCTGCACAGTGCTCAAGAGAGTGTTATAGAATGGCTATACGGCTTCCTGTCTTGGCACGTGGTCTTTCTCTCTTGCAAAAGCTCTGCCATGATGCCATCTGCTACAAACTCCCTGCCAAAGCTGGCGCCATGCTATTTGGGCTTTCAGTCTCCAAGGCTAGGAGCTATAAAGTCTCCTTTCTTTATAATTACCTCAGCCTCAAGGTTTCTTGCTCTCACAACGGAAACAGACTAGGCCATGCTCCAGACTGTTTTCCCTCACTCACCTGGCAGACACGCCTTCACCGAGAAGTAGGGGTGCAGAACCAGATGGCCGCTAAAGTGCGCGGGAACCAGGGGGTTAAGAAGCCTCAGACGATATCCTGCCTCCATCCGAACCTTGCGTTTCCTCCCTGCAAGCAGCTTCCACCTCACAATGGTGTCAATGGAGTAGAGCTGGTCATCCTGGCACTCCTGGAAGAGGCCCCTGCAGTTCATGGGCAGGAGCAGCCTCAGGGGAGGGTCCGTCTTCTTCACCTCACACCGCAGCAGCTTCCTCCCGTGACTCTCCTCAAGGCCAATTAAGGACAGCATTTCTCCTTTCTTAAGGGTCAGGGGCCAATTATCAGTGGAGATGGGAACTAAGTTCTGGAAACGGGGAGGACTTCTGTGAGTCACGGGACTCTTGGGCAGTCGGACAGAACGGACTAAGTCAGCCACGGTTTCAAAAGAAGCTGGATCTGCAATCAGTTGGAAGTTTCCTGTAGAGAAGATAACAGAAAAGAATGTGCAGGGTCTAGCAGCATAGGGCCGTGCCTCCAACCCTGCACCGTTTGAAAGTTCAGTGATGGCTATCACCAATGTTTATTACTGTTCTCTCCCCTGCTGGGTTCTAAGGGCACAGAAGACCTTCCTCAAAACCAGGTCTTCTCCATCCTACGTCTTCTGTAGCAAATCAGAACCAAGTGCCTTTCCCCTTCGAGAAGGCCGCTGTGCCTCCCGTCTCTCCCCTTCCCAAAGGCCACCACAAAATCTCTAGCTGCCATTCCTGTGCTCAGAATTCCCTGGTATCTTCTTCTTGTCATTCAGACCGCACCTGTTCCTGGCTCTTTGTTCCCTGCCACCTGTCTCCTGTCACTCTCCCATCACGGTCCCAAATACAGACCACCTGGCAGCCATTCCCAAACATGGACACTTCTCAGCCAATAGTCAGATCTTTCCGGACTTCGTACAGTTCCTCTCAATTTCTGTTTAGCTTACATCAATGAGACGATTAGCCTTTCTGGGCTCACAGTTTTGGAACCCAGAACCCCTCTGTTCCTGTCCTGTCTGAAGACTGCACTGGTCGCGGCTTTGGAAGAGATGGGGAGGAATGCTAGTGCTTGCCGATTATGTGGTCGTCTGCCTCCTGACGGATCCCACAGGCACGGTAGCCTGGATCAAGTCCCCTTTCTCTCTCTGAGTGAGTCTCATTGTGTAGCCCGGGCTGGTCTCAAACCTATGGAAATCTGCCTGCCTTTGCCTCCCAAGTGAAGGTTTCAAAGGCATGTGGTATTATACTAGCCCGGGGTTCCCTTCCTAAAGCCACGTTCATTACCATTTTTGTATCTTGTTGCTTTCTGAAAGATTAATCATGAGCACTCTTATTTTATTATATTTGTGTGTTGGTCTCCCACTGTGTGCACACATAAACCTTTCCGTCCATAAAGTTACCATCCAATGTCAAAATCCTGTCAAAATTTTTTTCTATTGGAAATTTCCATGGGTCAAAAAGTCTTTATCTTATAAGAGTATAATGTTTTCATTTATATCTAAAAAATTCCTTATCAAATCAGAAACATCCTACCAAATTTAACAGAGACTGTTCTCACCAAAGGAAACCAGACACATGTTCAATTGTGTGTTCATAGCGTTTAGGGCATGTTCTGTGTGTCCATGTGGATTCACTGCACACAAGCAGTCCCCCAAGTTAATGACCCATCAGTCAAGAGTGGTCCATTTCCCTGGCCATGGAGACTGATTCAGAGATGGGCACGTGATCCAAAGAGACCTTATCAGCATCACTGGGACTTGGACAATACAGTAAGATGTTATGCAACAAGAGCTCATGACCGTCCCACCCCTCACCAGCCCTGCACACAAAGGAAGTTACACACAATACACAGGAATGGGGCCAATTGGTAAAGGGAAGTCTAAACCAAAGCCAGGATACTTAAAGAATGAGAGACAGGGGGGATTTTTACTGTCCACACTGTTAGAAACTGAGCAGTTTATAAACACACTACACAAGACTCTTTTTCCAGTGCCAAGGGCTGAGAAGTCTTAAATCAAGGTGCCAACAGAAAGACTGTCTAAGGAGAGGCTGCTTCCTGGTTCTCAGGTGCTCATCTTCCCTGATAATGTCACATGGAAGGTGAGGGTGCTCTCTCAGCCTCTTTTATAAGGAAACAAATAACCATCATCAGGACTGCGGCTAAACACCTCTTAAAGGCCCCGCCTCCCATTACGGTGAGGGCTGGGATTTTGGCATATCCAGTGGGGGAAATGAGCATCCCGGTCACAGTAGAGAGAAAAACAAGGAGGAAAGAAGAGATTCAAATACGTGTGTGCAAGACAGCATCCGCCTCTAGTTAAAGCAATGGTCTTCACCTCAGCCTGATGGCCACATGAACCAGTAATCTCCCTTTTCTAGCTAAGCTATTTTAAATTGCTTTTCTGTCATTTGGAACTGAAAAGACTTCTCTAATAAATATGCCTCTCAGATCTCAGGACACTGAGCTCTGGAAGAAGCAAGTGCTTGAACCTCAGTCTGTCTGGCATGCTAGCTGCGTCTCAAACAATCAGTAGCAGCAACTGACATTTAACCCGTACCAAGAGCCGTGGTGGAAACACTGAGTATTTAGAGAAGCTAATCACAGAGAAAGGGTTACAGTTCCCAATATGGCATCAGGTAGCTTTGTTTTCTTGATTTTCATAAATTGACTATTTTTCTCTGGCTTTATTTATTTATTCATGAAACAGAGTCTCCCTACGTAGCCCTGGCTGTCCTGGAACTTACTTCGCAGACCAGGCTGGCCTTAAACTCACAGAGATTTTCCTGCCTCTGCCTCCCTGCTACTGGGACTAAAGGTGTGTACCACACCACAGTTCTGTTTTTTTTTTTTTTTTTTTTTTAAAAGAGCAATGCTTTTCCCACTAAATGGTCAGGCAACAGTGACAGAGAAAGGGCTAATAAATTGTACTTCAAAAATGTTAAAATGTTTTCTATATCAAAGCACTCTATCAAGAAAGTGAAGAGACAGGTTGGGCCTAGGGACACACTTCTTTAGTCCCAGCACTCTGGAGGAGGAGCCAGGCAAATCTCTGTGAGCACAAGGCCAGCCTGGTCTACATAGTGAGTTCCAGGACAGCCAGGGCTATGTAGAGAGACCCTGTCTCAACCACAGACTGGGTTGAAAATGTTGTCAAATCATTTAGAAAGAACACCCATGAATCAGCAGCAGTACAACTACCTGATTAAAGAAGAGTCAAAAGGGTCAACTATACAGTTCTCCAGAAGAGACAGATGGCTAGTAAATCTTAATTAATAAGAAGCCTGAGCTACTAGGCCAATCAGTTTATAATTAATGTAGACTTTGGTATATTTCTTTGAGACCAAACAGCTGCAGGACTGGGCGGGACATAAACCTCCATCAACAATCAGGGAGTTGGGTTCTGCACTGGAAATGAGTGAACCATATTATATGCAAAATAGGCTTCTGTAAAGCTGAAAAACAAAACAAACAACAAGGGCCTACTCTAGCAACCCCCCTGGAAACGCTTCTCAGAAGAAACCAGGCCCAGGGGAGTATCCTAGTCAGAGGAGGCCTGACAAAGCTGCAATGCCTCCAGGTCCTCAATGCCTTACTTGCATTTGAAATGCCACTTTCCCTCGTCTACAGGGCTGCTGGCTGCCTACATCCTGCTGAAGACCCTTCAGCAAAGGCTGACTGACTAAAAGAGGAAAATGTAGTGGAAATCACTGTAATCGGCAGGCACTTGCCTTCTATCTTCTGAACTGCTCCTGTCTGGGCCTGGAAGCTATTTACTTGACATTGCTATCTTTGTTACCAGAAGGAGCTAGTCACCTCAGCAACCTGCAGAAAATGCAGCACTAGCTCCTGTCCACTCCATTAAACGCAGGAGTTCCTAGATGCTGCTCTGTCCCAGAGCCACGATGACCCTTCCATGTGGTGAAGAAGCAACGGAGTCGCTGCAGCCCCAGGCACTGTCCGGCCCCATCTCTCATTTCTCTCTCAATGCTTTTAAGGCTTTCGTTATTAAGAAGGGATACTTGAGTCAAGAAATTCATAGTAACATTTAAAGGATCTTGTAAAAGTTCACCAGGCAGCAGAGAACATTTATTAAGTACCTACTGAATGCCAGTCACCATCCTAGTGTGGTTCTATGGTCTCTTAATCTCTGCCAGCCTGGTGTCAGGGGTTCCTACTCTCTGCCACAGGTGGGTATGTTAGGGCCCAAGGTTAAGCAGTGTGCTTATCATCCTGGGTCACACAGTACAGACTGAGTTGGTCTCCTGTTCGGCCTTTGCATAGAGCATTCTCTTTCCTTGATAGCACATGGCAGTTCGGTCGAGCATAGTACAGGAAGTCAGAACTCTGGAGAACAAGGTGCTGAAAAGCAAGTGTTCGGTGATGAAATGGAAAGAACGTTACCCTTCACACGATCCGCTGCACAGTAAGTCTGTGACTAGGGAGACACAGACAGTCAAGGAGAGAGGCGGAGCCTGCAGTTGGTGGGCCAAGCGTCAGGGTCACACCTGAACAAGGTGAGTGTGTGGCTTAGGAAGAGGTTGAGGGCGAGCCTCAGGTCTTGTCCCCAGCTAATTCACAGAAGACTAAGAAGGCCTGGTGGAGACAGTGAGGACTCATGGCAGCCACCCAGGTCAACAGTACCTCAGTCACTCTGGAGATGGTGGGGTTACGTCCTCCATTCCATTGGTCATTCCAGGAGTCCCACTGTTACGTTGATGCAGGAGGTTGCTAGCTTGTACTGGCCAAGTGACTTTGAATATGTCAAATGACTCTTCCTGTCTCAGCTGGTGGATGTGGCTGAATTATGATTGTGGCTGTGCCCCTAAGAATCCCGCAGACCGTGCTCACTCATGCTTACTCAGAACTGTAGTGCCAGTAGCACAATATGCAAGTTGCCGCAGGTAAACACAAGCACCCTTGAAGCCGGTATCCGGGATTTCTGTCATGGGAGCATGGACGGACCCTGCACAGAGATTTTAGCCTTAGAGCTATGTACGTAGCTGACTTGCCACCTCTGTGCAAAGCCTGGTCTCCGAACTCTTTGCAGTCAGGCATATTATGCACATGAGCCTTATCTTATACACATGTGGCTGTAAGGCCCAAGTATGGAGATGTGACGTTACTCTCCTTGTCTCGAGTCCCACCCATCCAGCTTTCTGCTTCTGTGCTAGCAAGTGCCCCGTTCCAAGACTGCTGGCTTTGCATGAGGTCCAGTTACTCCTAGCTGGCTGGTCATGTCCTGTGAGCGAGGACATTTTTTCAGTCCCTTGTCTGTTCAAGTCCCACATACAGAGCGTTATGTACCACATACATAAGCTATCCCCTATCGGTATCTTCAGGGGCCTGGCTCCAGGATGATCGAATCTGACTCCCACGCATTATTCATGACCATTTTCCCAAATCAAGTTCTTTACCTTAATCACATTTCCAGTTTCCGAGAACTCAGACCTGCCTGTCTCAGATCACTATTCTGCCTTCCTAAGCCGCCAAGAAAACCCTTGGCTCCATACTCACAATGCTTCTTAGGAGCTGGGGTGCAGGGCAGTAGGAGAGCACATACTTAGCGTGTGTGAGGGCCTGGGTTCGATCCTGACATCACCAAAGGCCAAAGCAAGGCCTCACATGTGTTCTCCACTCAGAACTTCTCTGTCATCACTTTTCTATTTATATCCTCCTTTATTCTTGCTCCTAATATCATCCCAACGATTTCCTATGTATACAAAGTACAACCAATTTCTACCAAATAATAACACATGCTGTTTGCTATTACTTTTTGAAAATTAATGCATGTTAGAGACTTCCCCCATGTCACCATACACAGATGCCTTGTTTTTAACAGTGTAGAAGTTTACACAGCACAAACCCTCTCTGAGTGTTCTACGCCTGTTTCTTACTGGTGGACGTTTAAGGTTGTCTTTCTCATATCATTTCTTCCCTCCTTCCATCTTAACCCATCCAGCTCTGTTTGGTTAATTAATTCCCTCTCCTCCTGGCTCCAGAAGAGGGTACCAGCTAGGCTAAGCCCATCACAACTGGAGATGGTTGCTGATCCAGGAAGGTATAGTTTGTTGGGCTTGCAGTTCAGGTTTGGGGGAGACTGTTAAATGCTGTCTTCTATCCTACTCCTTTCCTCTAGACAGGCTCCAGCAACTGAGAGAGAGAGTTCAACTGATCCAGAAATGGCAGAACTCACCACGGAAGGACCCGTGTCTCCGGTGACATCTGTTAGTGTGTCACACCGCAGCGGGACTCCTCAACTCTGGAACTATAATTGTGCGAGTGGGTAACTTTCCTACTTTTAAAAAGCTGGTTGGAATTACAGCCTCTGAATTTTCTGTTATCTTAACATCAGGAAGATTTAGTCATTCATAGTGTGAAGTGCTTAGAATGGTGATTATCAGGAACTAGCCATGACATTAGGGTCTGCTGGGTGAACACACGAGAGACACACGACGGTGTCTATCTTTCTTCTATTACACATATTGCTGCCACATGCCTCTCACGTGTACATCTTGGTACATTTCCACAAGTATAAATATAGGCTGTGGCAGAAGAGTTGCTGAGTCAAAGGACATCTGTGTTTAGAATAAGAATAAGCAATGACATGCTGCTCTCCCCCAGAGGGTTCTGAATTTACTTATCCCCAGCACTGTGGCAGAGTATTTATATTCATACATTTTGATCAATAAGTCATACTGATAAGGCTTTTCCACTTGGGTGGGTTTAAAGTGGTGTGTTGTTATTTCACGTCTGTGCTTCTTTCATTGTAAAGGAATGCAGATTTATATGTGTTGTTTATCTCAATTACCTTTCAAAGGTGCCACTTAAAACACCAACCTAGCTTCAAATATTCAGAACTAATTAATTTTCCATAGAGTCGAATCTGTAAGAATTGAAACATCTCATTGTTAAAAGCAGCTAAACGCTACCATTAAATACAAGGAGATAAAGGGCCCTCTCCAAGCTAGGAAAAATATTTGCAACTTATATCAAAATGGATGATATAAACAATTCTTACAAATCAAAAAGTAGAAACACTCCACTTTTAAAGCAGGCAAAGGCAGCCTAGCATGGTGGTATACCTCCGTAATTTGAGAGAGGCTGAGGCAAGAGGACAGTCAGTTTGAGCTATTGCCTTTAAACGCCAGGACTGTAAATAAAGCAGGTGAGTAGACAGAAGGGTGGGAACAGACATAAAATTCTACGCCTCACTAGAATATGCTAAAAAAAGTCAAAGTGAGACGTCACCATTCAGCCACTGGGTATGCAAGGATTTCTTTCTTGTAATTCTTAGTGTTTAAATTTCCACCATTCAGAGATGCAGAGAATATCATGCACTAGTCAAGTACAAACTGTTCCATCTTTGGAGTATTTGACTCACCTTAAAACTGTGTCAAAGCCTAGTATCTTTAGGGCAGTGGTCCGCAACAGTGGACAAACATTTTGCGTCTGCCCATTGTCAGAATGGACAGCACCAACTATGACGCCCAGGGAGGGTAGGCTGTGGCCGGAGGTGATGTGTCACTGCGGTGTGGCCAGCTGGCGTTACTAAGGGAATGTCACGTGCACGCGCTGGGGAATTTCTGCATCCACCACTCAGTTCAGCTGCACTTTGCTTTGCTTTAGCTAAAATTGCTCTATGAGTAAAGGGAAAAATTCAAATGTGTGCACTGTTTTCCTGACACATCCGTTCTGTGTTTGGAAATGTGTCCTTAGGAAGTCATTAGCGATGAAGCCACGGCACCCTCATTTGTAACGGGAAAATAAGCACTTGGCTCAGGTAGTTAGTTTAGCAAGTATGGGTGTAGCTCTAGTTTGGAATATTATGCAGACTTTAATGATCAGGAGTAAGCTATTAGATTGCAAAAGAAGCCGCCAATGAAAGACTTCAACTGTACTAGTGATGTGTGTCAGGGACTGAGTTTGCAGGTGGCATTGAGGGCACAGGAATGAACAGAGGAAAAGACTGTGTGAGCATCACATGCTAACCACACTATCTCCAGCCCACACAACCCACCCGTGGTCTTCATTCTTTGGTGTGGCTCCATTTGCTTTATAATAAGCACATAGCAGATCCCTTCCCCTAATGAACAAAGCTATCCACAGCATTTTCACCCGTTTTATATTTCTCGTAGTTTGTCTTACTACTCTAGAAATACCGTGCAACCAAGCTGACAGCCTCCTCATTTGTGAGAAAATCATACTGTAATTAATATGCAGCTGAGGTTGTTTCTAGGTGGCATTGAGGCACAACTTAGTACAGTCTCTAAAAAGCACCTCAGTAGCAGAACTTCATTATACATCATCACACACGATTAGCTAGGATTCACAGTCAAGGACTTTCCTGGCCTCCAACTTCCTGGGCGGTGTTTTTTAGAAACATATAATTTGAAAATTAAAACCGTCTCGTTCGCTTTTTGTTTACGCTGCAGTTTTGAAAATTAAATTGTTTAAGACAAAATTGTTTGAGTAAGCACCACGTCCTCTTTTTAATCTGATTGTAGTTTCTAAATTCATTTTTAATATACAAAGAAGCTGGAAATTAGCCTGATACCCAGTGGGGCAGAAAACTTACTTATCTTGATGAGAAAAAGAAATTAGTTGGGGAACCCACCCAATCTTATAATAAAAGGTGACAGCAAATTGCTTCTTGTACAAATGACATAATTTGGCCGGCACTCCCTGTTGTTTGGGTTCACTGCTCTGAGCCACAGTGCGCTGTAAGTACACGTGGGCAAACCTGGGAGCTCGTGTTTGGCGCCTCCCAGAGAATCACAGAGACAGAGGACTCCTTTTTAACTCTCTCCACACAGTTACCTTTCCGTTGCTGACTGTTTCAGTATTGTTTCAAGAACATGTCACATGACAGAATCACCTGTCAACTGTCAACCATTAGTTTCCAGTGGTTTCTAAATTCCTTATATTTTATTTTCAAGACAGTCTCACTATACAGACCTGGCTGGCTTCAAAATCACAGAAATCCTCATGCCTCTGCCTCCTGGGACTTAAAGGCATGGACCACCATGTCCAGCTGAGTTTTAAATTGTTGGCATGTACTAACTGTGTTATTAGTGGGGTTCAGTGTGACATGCCGCTGTTTTGTCCAAAACAAATTTAGAAGATTTGGCATTATGTGTATATGTGTGGGTTTGAGCACTTGAATGCAGGTCTGCCTAGGCCAGAAGTGGGTTCCTGATGCCCTGCTCTGGAGTCACACGCAGGTGGTTGTGAACCACCCAGAATGTGTGCTCAGGTCCTTTGCAAGAGTAGTGTGTGTTCTTAGCGCCTGAGCCAGCTCTCTTTGGTCCACAGTGTGATGGTTCACTACACAGATGCGCGTGCGCAAACACATCTCACCCGCCCCACCCTCCACTCCCACACTCCCACACTGCCGCACTGGCCAAATCCAGCCTCCCCATGCAGATACCACCCACTTACAGTATATAGTAGGTAATAGGAGCTGCCTTTTAGAAGACCCTCCTTTGGGTTTTCAGTCACTCTCTACATGCAACTGTGGGCGGGGAGGAATTTCATGGTTGCCCTCAGATGAGCCTTTATCAAGACATGCAGTCCTTGCTCCCGTCAGACACACTCCACCACTAGGGGGCAAACCTGAGTCAGCTGGGTGTGGCGCAGACCCACCCTCAGGAGGTACAGGCAGGCGGATCTCTGCTTTCCAGGACAGCCTGGTCTACAGACAGTTTCACGATTGCCAGGCAGGTCCACACAGAGGAAACCCAGTCTCGAAAAACCAAACCAAACCAAACAAAAACAAACAAACAAAAATAAGTGCCCAGAGAAGCAAATGGTCAGGGGCTTTCTTTTCTCCATAGACACGCAATTCAGTAGTTAACCATGTCCTTCAAGGCTCAGGCAGGCTGAAGCCACCTTCTCACGCTTTCTCCTCGGGGGTTGCTTGAGTTCCCCTGACTCTGTTATTATCCAGCTGTTTCTACCAGATCTGTCCTCTGAGAGTCTGTAGAGACACCGCCTAGCCCAGGGTGTTGGCAGGCAGGGGGAGTGGCTGTGCATGGTGTGTGTGTGTGTGTGTGTGTGTGTGTGTGTGTGTGTATGTGTTGCACTGAGATTATTTTACTAAATCTGTCTCACAAATGTGGCATCTGAGTCTCAATGGTCGCACCCACTCGGCATCTTCAGCCATCTTCAGTTATGTTCTTCTGAAAGCTACAAACTGAGAGCCATGACCTTCCTCCACAATCAGTTCTTTCCCCTTCCTTTGGAAATAAACACAGCACCCCCCACCCCAACTCTAAAGTTAGAAGCCCGGACTGGCTAGAGTCCTCACTTTCATCCAATCCATCACCAAGTTCTCCTGGCTCTCCTAAAGCATGCCTTGAGTTTACCCTTTTCTCTTTAAGGCTACCATTTCTACCACGTCCAGGCCAGCACTGGGCCACTGTAGCAGCCTCTGTTCACCCTCGGCTCTCTCCACCCCTTCACCGAAAATCCGCACAGGTGGCTGCTGCAGTTTCAATATGTGCCCCCAGATTTCAGGGGTGGGACACTTACCCCCGTCCATCTGTTAGTGGTATTTGGAGACAGGCACTTTGGGAACGACGAGGACTAGGTGGTATGGCAAGGATGGGCTCTCAATGGTGTAGCTGGCGTTTTACAGGTACCAGGGCCCAAAGTTTGTTTTCCATGCATCCTTTCTAAGAAAGCTACTAGGAGGTGTCTCCTCCTTAAGTTAGACGGTGGACCATGAGGAGAATTGAGGAATCTGCCCAGGGAGAGAAATGCAGGCTCATGAGGAGGGTGCCAGGGAAGAGGCCAGGGTGGAGAGGGCTGAGTTAGGAGAAGGCCCAAGGAGGAAGGAAGAAAGAGGCCAGCCTGTGGCATTTGAACACGCTGGGGAATAGGAGTGGCAAAAGATGTGAGGATAAGTTAGCAACTGATTAAAAAAAATTATAGCAAAAGAGTTATGCCAGCCAGGCATGGTGGTCTACACCTATAATACAAGTACTCCAGAGGCCAAGACAAGAGGATCATGAGTTCAAAGCCAACCTGGGCTATACGATGAATTCTAGGCTAGCTTGGCATACATAGTAAGACCTTTCCTCAAACAAAAAGTTACAAAAGAGTAATTTAACTATTATACTCTATGACTCAGCTGTGAATAATTATTATTGACTATATAAAACCTGTGTGTTCATGTAGATGAGGGTAGAAAGGTAGAGGTTTATATTTCTGCCTTCTGAAACAGAAACTATCTAAAAGTGAGACAGAAATCAAGCATGCCAGTGCAGGTGGCCCTCCATACCTGCAAGTCCACATCCATGGCTGATGACGTGGCTGAGGACTGAAAATACCTGGGAAAACATTGCATCTGTATTGGACACACACAGCTTTTATTTCTTATTATTCCCTAAACAATACGGCGCAACAATTCTCACAATATTTAGTGTATCAGTCAGTGTAAGCCACCTAGAGATGATTTAACGTATACACATGCAAATCCTGTGCATTGTGTCTGAAGACTTACTTGGGAACCTGTAGATTTTAGTATTCAAAGGCGCTCCAAACTCCAGTGGAAACCAAAGGATGCATTTTCCTTAGAAATATGGAGACAAAGTAGAAGAAAGAGCTAACAAGAAAAGAAGTCTGTGCATGTGTGTGCACATGCATGTGTGTTTATATATATGTGTGCATATGTGCACGTGTGTCTGTCTGTGTGTTTATATATGTGTGTATATGTATATGTATGTGCATATATATATGTGCATATATGTGTATGTAGATATGTATGCATATGTATACATGTGTATGTGTGTGCATGCACATGCCTGTGTGTTTGTGTTATGTATGTATATGTATATGTGTGTGTCTATATATATATGTGTGTGTATATGTATGTGTCTCTCTGTGTATATGTATATATATACATGTATATGTGTGTATCTGTGTATGCATTTGTGTACATATGTATGTGTGTGTATGGAACTACATGGAAAGGGAAAGAAGAAAACAGGAAGAGTGGGAAAAAGGGGAAGGGGGAAGCAAGGAAGCCATTGTGCTAGTTCATATAAACATAATTATAATTCATAACAATTTAGTGAATACCCTTCCTTAGAGCACTCAAGTCTTTTTGAAAAATATTTTTTAATGTGTGTGAGCATTTGCCTACCTATATCTCTGTTCACTGCATGAGTGCACTGACCATGAAGGCCAGAAGAGGGCGTTGGATCCCCTGGAACTAGACTTCCAGGCAACTGTGAGCCATCATGTGGGAGCTGAGTGGAGAACCTGGGTTCTCTGGATGAGCAGCGGGTGCTCTTGACCATGGTACTATCTGGCCAGCTCCGAGCACTCACATTTCAAGATAAAACTGCATTCCATTTTATTCTAGAGAAATGACTCAGGTCCTGTGGAGCCAGCCGCAGGATTATCCAGTACTCGACAGGCCCCAAGCTAAACCCTGGGGAGAAGTCAGACGGCTGGAGAGGAGATAGGGTGCGGTAAAGAGCGATCAGTGGGGCTGGAGGTGAGGTGCAGGGGAGAAGGTTGCTTGCGTGGCACATGAGGCTGAGGGTTCCAACCCAGCACTAAAAGAAAGAAAGAAAAAAATTCCATGCTTGTTTTGCTAATCCTCAGGTCTCCAGAGACTTCTGCAAAGCTCAGTACAGAGAGGTGCAGAGAAGGATGGATGTGGGCATGGGCTGGAAAAGGACGGGGATGAGTGGGAATAAAGAGGAACTCACTGTCCCCGTATTTATTCTATGAGGGGTTCACAGGTAAATGTCAGAGGAAGTTTAGAGATTCAAGCTTGGGATACCATGTTCAACATGGAGCCCTGCCGGAGGATTGGCTTACTCACTGAGCTCAGGTGGACGGTGACCCAGGCTGAGAACTCAGGTGCTTCCTCAACATCACACGTGAAAGTAAGCAGAAGGCAGAGGCCCGTCTGTGCCTTCGGTGCAGCTGTTTTACCTCTGCGACCACGCCCCAAGGCAACAATTTGACACTGACGCAGATTTTTGTACAGAGGCTGGTATCACAATGTTATTGATAATGGCAAGGAAGAAGACAGTCCTAATTTACCCTTCTCTTTTGGGGATGACTTTAGTAGCAATGTAAATAAATATATGTGCCTGAACATATTTTTGTCTATGTTCAAAAGGTATGGCATTAAAATGATATTTACAAAGAATTTGGTGAGCTACTGTGTTACGACAGGGGAAATAAAGTGATATCTGCTATCAAGACATATTTTTCCTATTATAGCACTCCCCTTTGCCCATGGTGGATTTATTTAGGCTTGGCAGCGGAGACCTGAAACCATGAACTATCAATCAGCTTTGCACTACTGAATCAAGATACAAAAGTTGACCAGCTTACACAAAGAACATCATATTCATCTGTTGGGGTTTTAGCCTGTGGTCTATGCCACTGTTGTTTTTGGCCCCGTAGGAAGTCAGCATGGCATGGTGGAGACTCATGGTGGAGAAATATGTTTACCTCACAGCTCCCAGGAAGCAAAAACAGAGGAAAAAGAGGGGCTAGAGTTTCAACATCCCCCATCAGAACCCCCCAATAACCCAACTCTTCTACTAAGTTTTACCTCTTAGCAATGCTAAGGGCTGGGACCAAATCTTCACCAAGCCTTTCTGGGACATTCTAGTCCCAAATAACAGAAATGACCAATAACAATATCAAATGGTTATGGCAATATACTCTAAGAAAACTTAAATGGATAAGGTGTCTCTCTTAACATATTTTCACCTTTTATTTAGAAGAAGCATTTTGTAGCTTCTCATTGGATCATTAAAGCTATTCTTGTGCTTTGGGACTATTAAATTTTAAAAAAAAAGCCAGTTAGAACTCCTCAGTGTGAGACTGGCATTTTATGAGCTAACCCGAGGAGCTGCTAAGCCACTGGCAGCCGGGTGGCACGGACAAGCTGGGTTGAGGGTGATTTACGTCCTGGGCAGGCGTGGGGCAAGAGGCCCAGCACACTGGGGCCATATGCAGCTTCAAACTTCTGCACAGCTGGTTTCTGGGACTTCCCATTTAATATCTTGTGGGGGCTCAAAGTGTTTTTACATGCAATTGAGGAAAACAAAATCTAGGAGGAAGGGGGAAAGGGAACTAATGAACCGAAGAAACAAAACCAAACCCCACTTAAAAAAAACACTCAGCTAACAAACAGACAAACACTTGGAAAAGGTTGTGAGCTACCGCCAGTGATAGCAGTGATCGTTTTTTGGCGCGTGTACTATTCCCACTTTACGTAATGAGTACATGGTGCTTGTGAACAGAAAGTATGATATTGCTTGTAATTACGAGAGTTGAGATCTGTGCCACTGAAGGGCAGTTCCTAACGTCTAGCCTCTCCGAAGACAGCCTGGCATCCTCAGTCCTCTAACAAGTGTGGCTGATTTCGTTTCTATGTACTTATACCAAATCCTGAATTTCTACCAAGTTAATCAGAAGTCCAGCGCCCATCCAGTCGAGCTGCAGAGTTACCGTGTATCTCAGATTGTTCCTCGTCTTCTCTGCCAGAGGACTCAAGCTCATTTGGTGTCTCAAGGAGTTACCAGGCCTCTCCTTTTTGAAGTGGATCAATAAATCTCTTTATTAGATTTTTCTCTCAGGTACACAGCAGTCACAATTAACAAACCAAGCTGTCACTCAAGCCGGAGCATATCAAATTTAAAGGGCACAGAGTGTGTTCTCAGACAGTGCTGGGCATGTCTTCCTGAAAACAAGATAATGCCAGGCAAGAGGGAGGCCTATAAATATTGCACTCAAGAACACTGACGTTGACCTACACTCTTTGACAGAAACATTAAAGCATGGAGCGCTCTGACATATCTCTCTGAGATTTCTATTCCCAGAGGTAGCCAGGCGTCAGGCCTCGGGCATGGCTGACAATTCTGAAAGGTCTCATATCTAGCGCTACTGTTTTCTTGTCACCCAGAAAAGCTAGGTGGCTTTTCCTCCTGGCCTCGCCGGTAAATTGGTTCCGTAGAACCCCAGGCAGACAAACACGTCTTTCCTTAAGCCAGAGAGATGAAACTTCTTGTTAGGTCTTAAACCTACTCTCTCCTCCCTACCTGCAGAAGAGCCCTAGACACACTCATATGGCACCACGGGGAGATGCCGATTTTTTGACCGTGAAGGAGGATTCTGGGGACACTCAGAAAAATGCTCAGGGCCGTTCGCTTCCCTAATACCGCGCAGGATCACCAGATGGCGCTGTCACCACAGCAAGGTACTCTGAGCCCTTCCCTGCAAACTTTCTGGCACTCAGACTCACCTGGGCCCAAGGGTAGCTCCTGGTAGGAACTATGCCCCGTGCTGGTCCCATGCTTGGGGAAAGAGGTATAATTAAAGGATGTAGTTTTAGCTTGTTACTGGGTGACTTTAATGTGTTAACAGGATACCAACACCTTAGGAGAGTACGCCTGTAAACATAGTTTTTACACAGCCTCTCTGGGCAGCATCATTTTTTTTCTCCATAAAGAATACATAAATGGAGAAAATAAGCTGTACTTAAAACCCTGGAGCAATTTTGTTTCATAAATTCTCCAACAAACACTCACCATAATTTTCAAAATGGGATGTTTATTTTCGCTATGAACAGTCCCTTAAATCCAATTCAAGATCTGAAGGTGTGTTAGTTATTTTAGTTAGCTTTCTCTTTTATTTACTTTATTATTTTTTTTGTCAATGTGACACAAGTTGGACTTATCTGAGAAGAGGAAATCTCAACTGAGAAAATACCCCCATCAGTTTGGCCTGTAGGCAAGTCTTGATGTGCTTTTTCGATGGATGATTTATGTGGGAGGACCCAGATCACTGTGGGCTGTGCCACCTCTGGGCTGCAGCTCCTGGGGGTGTAAGAAAGAGGTCGCAAGCCATGAGGAGCAACCTAGTAAACAGCATGACTCTGCCCCTTCCCCCAATCCGGCCTCTGCTTCCGGGGCTCCTGCCCTGGCTCCCCTCAGTGATGTAAGCTGAAACAAACCGTTTCTTCCCCTCGCTGCTGCTTTTGGTCATGGTGTTCGTGGCAGAAATAGAGATCCTAACTAAGGCACAAGGACAGAAGAGGGGAGAGCGGGGATTTTCCAGCCAACTTGCTACAGGACTGATGGCTGGGCATCCACTTGCTGGGCTCTGCCCAGCAAAGGTACGCTTCAGTCAGACAACGAGGTCCAGCACACGCTCACTTGGTCCTAGAGAAGGAGCGCCCTGGTGGAGTCAGCATAGCGGGGTGGGGAGGCTTCCAGATAGGAAGTGCAGCAAGTGTTCCCCACAGCTCCAGGTGGACGCCTTGCAAGGCCACACCTACCTTCATCACCACTTGCGGTGGCACCTGTTCTGGGGGCCCTTCGCTGTCCCACATAGTGACTGTACTTCAGAGATATGTGGCGTGAGCTGGGAAGGACAGTGATGTGGCTGAGAACCTCTCAGCAGTGAGTATAATGTACGAAAAGGGCAAAACGTTGTATAAGGGCCACACTGTCACCAGTCCCCACTGGGCTCTCGAGGGATCATCTGACAAACTGTCCTTTAGCACCCTTGGAAAGGTGTGTGTGAGTGGTTGCGATCGGGGGGTGGGGAGGGATGGACAAGGAGATTTCTGTAAGGTGTTGGAACACCCCAGCACACAGACTCCCAGGCCTGATCCTTGCGGGACGATTGTGCTGTAGCAAGTTGCCTAGAAAAGTCACAGCTCTCCCCACTTTACCTCTGCCCTGTGTCTTCCTTAGGGTTTCTATTGCTGTGATGAACACATGGCTAAGAATGAGACCAGCCCTGGGTGCACAGATGGAGGCAGAGACTAGGCCAGCAGCTGGGCTCTTCCAGAAGATTGGTCTTTACTGTGCTTGGTTCAGCCAAACCACCAACCACCACTCTGCAGGTATCACCCTGTTTATTACTGATGAAGATGCGGGGGTTATAGTGATTGTCTGCCTTGGTCCAGCATCAAATAGGAGATTAAAAAGCCTGGAAAGGGCAGAAGGCCTGGAAACCTGACTAGCAGCAGCTAGCAAGTGAGGACAGTGCTGGCCAAGAGCTCTGGGCTCCAGCAACCCTGACCTCAGCCTGACTCCACAACCCACCCCGCCTGGTGGGTACCACTTGTGACAGTTGAGACCGATGGTCAGTTGACAGGATCTATCTAGAATCACGAAGCGACAAGCCTCGGGGCATGCCTGGGTGTGTGTGGGGTTTCTAGACTTGGCTAACTGCAGTGGCGAAAATGAGTGGAAATGTGGGCCGCGCCGCTCTGGGCTGGAGTCCCAGACCGAACGTGAAGGAAACAGAGCTGAGCGTGCCTCACTGTTTCCTGACGGTGGCTACAAAGTGACCAGGTGCCTCAAATAAACACTTTCAGTCCTTGGCTCCTGTCAGATATTTTGTGCAGCAAGAAGAGTGAACAATTTACCCGAAATGTTAATAGTGTCCCCAAGTCCTCTGTAGGTCTCCAGGATGAGCATGCAGGACCACAGGGCCCCAAGGGCAACGCTGCAATGTCTGCAGTGCGGGAACCCGTTTCTAAACAACCACCCTATCCTCACTCCACAACCTCTGCTCAGAGTGTCCATACCCTTGCCGGGCATCAACTCCACTCCTATGCGTCCCTTGAAAGCTTGTGTATTAATTAGCCTGTCGCCTTCTCTGTCTGTGCAAGCCCCACATCATCGAGTCAGTTCTGCGCCACCACAGATGCCCAGGCTCCAAATCTAGCAACTGGATTCCAGCTAGCTATCTCCGCAACATCCTCACTTCCACCCCCGCCCCCACCCTGCCACTTCACCCTTTCAGCCTGATGGTTCTCAAACCTTAGGATACGTTGGAGTCTTCTAGAGGGCATGCCCAAGTACACAGTGTTCAGAGCGAGCAGTCTGAGGTGGGCACAGGAAAGCACATTTCTACAAAATACTCAGGGAGGCTGCCAGGGGACCACACTCGAGCGGAGCAGCTCTGAGCTTTGCTCAGCCCTGCCGGCTTCTTACAGTCACCTGGGGAGCCTTAGTGCCAGCCAGGCCCAGCTCCACCTTAGCCTAATTAAATCATGCGTTCCAGAGTGAGACTACCACAGGCTTTTAGAGCCCACCAGGGATTGTGATGCATAGTCAAGACCATCTAGGGCCCTAAAGATCCTGACTCGTCCTTATTTCTTCGGTCCCTTGTTTCAGGAGACCCTCTGTGCGTTGCTTAACAGAACCACAGACAGACCTATATCAAGTCAGCCTTTTGCTGTTTCCACTGTTGAATCTAAGCCACTCAACACACGCAGATTAGGACCACTGAATGCTATCTCCAGCTGCCGTGGCCAGGTGCTTGGAGCGAGTGCACCCCAAAGCCCTTGATGATCCCTGTCAATTCCCTCAGGCTCCTGGGTATCAGATATGATATAAAACATACCGAGCCCTGTGCTAGAGCATGGGGCTGCTGAGCTTCAGGGGCCACACTTGCTAACAGGCAACCACAATTCCGCAGCTGCAATATCTAGGGATGAGAGACAGTCATTTGCGTTGGGTTTGATGTCAGAGCAGACACATGAGAAATTCATCTGTAGTCATTATTGTTTGGTGGTCTTTCTAAGGTCAGCGTTATTTTTGTTTTTTGAATTGCTGAATAAAAGCTGAGTTAATACTATATAACATGGTGTTTTGAAACATGTGCACATCAGAATGGCCAAATCAAGCTAACACACATTACCTCACGTACTGACTATCATGGGATGTGCTCTTTCAGCATTTTTTTTTTCCAAGTAGACGTTATTGACTGGAGTAGGCAACCATTATCTGAGGGTTTGCTTTCAGGGGCTTCATTACCTATATGCAACCATGTCTGAAAACACTAAATGGAAAATTTCAGAAACAAATTATACATTTTAAATTGTTCAACATGATGGGTAGTGAAAGGGATCAGTATTGGCTCAGGACCCCCAAGACCAAGTTCTCAGCACAAAGGAGATTTATTTGCCCCGGAGGCACAAAGTGTAGGGAATAAGAGACAAAGACAGGAGATAGAGGAAGGGGGGGAGGAGAAGAGAACAAGGAAGAGGGGGACAAAGGACTGCCTCTGGATGGAGAGAAGACAGACATGGCCCATGGGAAAATGGCGGTTCAGAAAGATAAGAGGTGAAATCCCTGTGTTAGGATGAGGTGGTTAATTTTATTGGGCATGTTAATTAGGTGAGCCAAAGGGCACTTTTGATTGCTGGACTTCAATACTTTGATAGCTGGACCTTGGTACTCAGCCTCAGAAGGAGGAAGTGGCCAAATAAGGGAATAGACGCTGGTGGCTAGCTTTAGAAACATAATCTAACAGCTTTCAGCAAGGCAGAGGGCGTAGGGGAGAAGGGCAAGGCCTGCCTGAGCCATGTTTGCCATGCTCGGGCCGGCTGGAGTCCCTTCAAGTAGTGTGATGGAATCTCTTGATGTCTCTTCCACCCCACCCAGGATGTAAATGATGCCCTGGCCAGTGTATCTGGACTGTGTTCACTACCTGTTTCACAGTCACCAGGTAGCCATTTCTGGGGGGATCGCAGTGTCTGTTTTTAGGAGCTGGAGAGCAAGAACAGAAACGCTGGTGTGAATGTGGAGAAGGGGGCTCTTCCACACTGTTGTAAGTGAACTATTTTGAAGATCATTCTAGAGAGTTTTCAAACAAGTAGAAACAAGGCACCATAGGAGCCAGGCACCCTACATTTGGGCATATAGATGAAGGACTCCATGTCTCACTACAGAGATATGTGTGCATCGACACCCATTACTGCTCTGGTCATACTAGCTAGGAATTGGACTTAGCCTACACATCGACCAGCTGATGGGTATTAAATTACCACCATCTACTCAATGGAATTTTACCGAAATGGAAAGAAAAAGAAAATTATGAAAATTTCAGGAAAATAGATGAAACTGGAAAAATATACTGAAAGAAGAGAGACCCAGGTCCAGAAAGTCAAACATTGTTCATTCTCTCATATATGGTGATGGTTTTGAAGTTTTAGTTGCTTAATTTGGAATGTATGTAGATGCCTAGAAGTGGCAAAGGGGTCATAGAAGAGGGACTAAGAGGCTGTAAGTGGGATGGGGATGGTGGACCACACATGCTACGGAAAGAGAGGGAGGGACTATGGAAGTGGCCTCCTCTCCTGCCACATGTTCCCCCTATGACACATGGTGCTACATGGGGCCAGACACCTTAGACTGAGAACTGCAGAAGTGTAAGATCTTCTGCAGGAGTTTTGCCAGAATAACAGAAGTTGTTTAGCCAGAGGCACAATGAACTTTGGGGAAACGGATGAATCTGTTATCTGTTCAGCCAAGAAAGACTGAAGCTCCCATTTCTTCTTCCCAGTGCACACTGGGTATGCGAGTGAGCTCACACCTCCTCTTCCCCAGCACACTGGGTATGTGAATGAGTCTACACTCAGCATTTGGGTTTCAGAAACTTAATATGAACCAGCAAGGATGCTTGATTGTTACTTATCCCCTTTATATCGGAACTCCCCATTTATAAGTCAGAGATTATGTGTCTCTTCCCAGACTTAATTTAACTTACTCCCGCTCACAGGATTAAGTTGTAGTCTTATAGTCTTTTCTCACCTCCTTTGGAAGGCGTTATAAAAGGGTAAAATATGTGTGGTATCATCATGCATCAGCCTTGTGAGCCTTTGACTGTGTGTCTAAGCTGTCTAAGACGGCAGGATAACTCTAAAACATAAAGACCCATAAAACACAAGAACGGAAGCTGAGACAAATACTAAGGCAAATTGAAAGAAGTCACAGGTACATTCTCCTCACTAAGTAAGCAAGCTCTACAATATACAACTTCAGCGACCTTCTCTATGAGGGTGGATACCAATGCCTATGTCTGATTACCAGCATACCATAAAAGAAAAACATTCGGTTTCTAATACTTTAATACTGTGGGTTCATCAGGGGAAGACCGGGGATGACCGTGCCTTCCTTCTCAGGTAATTATAACCATCATCAACAATGAGGAAAGAGATGGCACCAGGAGTATACAGTATAGAGTGTCTTCAGTAAATGGCACAGTGATGCCAGGACAGGAAGAAGAAAGCAGAGTTTAAAGGCACTGCCTTGATGTGGAAGCAGGGACCATGCCCTGGGCTAGTTGATGTCCTATTAGCCCCACTGGGCACCAGCTGAGGGAGGACTCCTTAGAGTGTATCCCCTTAGCAACATCCCTCAACAGTGAACTCACTGTCTAACTGGTCCCCTATTTCTTACTCAATCCATCAACACTCCCAAGTTCTACCCTATAGGAAGTGAGCTAGGAGAACCAAACCAAACCAAACCAACCAACTAATCAACCAAAGAACTAACGAAACGCATTGTCTTCTGGATTAATTCAGATATGTGTGTTTCTCCTGGGCCTCTGAAAAGGTGCCTTTTGCCTTCCACACTCAACCTAGTTTCTCAAGACAACGGCAGCAAGGCTGAAGAGGCCATCCTTTGCTGACTAGCTTGCAGATTTGACGGTGTAATAGCGCAGCTTCCAGTCTCTGATTGGTTTAATGAATCTAGTCTTCTGATGACTCTAAAGGAAAATATATTCCTGAGTGCAAAGAACTGTCAGGTTTTCATTCCTGCTGAGGAGCAGGGCTGGTGTAGGAGGGTCCTTCTGTATTTTGGTTGCTTTTATTGGTTAATAAAGAATCTGCCTTGGCCTTCTGATAGGGCAGGACTTAGATAGACAGGATAAAAAAAAAGAGAATGCTGGGAAAGGGTCAGAGACAGAGAGAGCTGCCGCCATGAAGCCTGCCAGGTCACACACGCTGAATCTTTCCCAGTAAGCCACGACTTGTGGTGACACACAGATTATTAGAAATGGGTTAAACAAATATGTGAGAGTTAGCCAATAAGAGGCTAGAGCTAATGGGCCAGGCAGTATTTCAATAAATACAGTTTCCGTGTAATTATTTTGGGTACGCACCAGGAGCCGGGTGGGACAGAACAAGGGGCCCAGTGCAGGGAACACAGCCCGAGCCCCTCATTACAACAGATTGGTGCCTCAACGTGGACATTTTCTCAGTTAGTGGGGGAAGGCCCAGCTCATGGTGGGTGATACTATCCTTCGGCTGGTGGTCCTGTGTTCTATAAGAAAACAGGATGAGCAAGCCAGGGGGAGCAAGCCCATAAGCAGCACTCCTCTATGGCCTCTGCGTCAGCTCCTGCCACCAGGTTCCTGCCCTGCTGGAGTTCCTGTTCTGACTTCCTCCAATGATGGACTATGATCTGGAAGTGTAAGCCAAATAAACCCTTTCCTCCCTAACTTGCTTTTTGGTCATGGTGTTTCATTGCAGCAACAGAAACCCTAAGACATCTTCCTGATATATTAGAATAGACCAAAATTCACAACTTCAAGAAGAAACAATGGCTATGCTCTTCTAAGAGTCTTAGAAAATAAGTTCTCAGTTTTGGTCAGCTAGCAGTACCCAAAATAACTGGTGCTTTGCCTTCAAGGGGAGCTTCACTGAAGCCAAAGGGGAGAGTGGTGGATGGCGGACCTACGCAACAGCTCTGGAGGGGACATCAGCTGAGCAGAGCATGGACATTTTTATTTTTTAAAATAAAAGGGTACATTATAGGATTTTCCTGATGACCATCCAGGCTCCCTGTAGTGACCAAGCTTCATGGGCCTTCAAAGTATCATGGTTCACTGGATCCTTTACTTCTGCTTCCTGGAATCCCAAGCTGACAGCCCCAGATATGGAGTCATCCCTGTGGTTCACATAGGCACGGGAAGACTGAGTTTGGCTCCGCTAGGATAGCAAGAACCTTCATCTCAGAGAAAGACCTATTTGAAAGCCATTGGTTCTAAATCAATCTTTCTTAGACTAAGGAAAGGGTTTGTCCCTTCCTAGACACAGACCAATAAGCACCCACTTAGGGAGCCTCCTCCTTCCCTGGCCATTGCACCATGTACTTGAATTGCATTTGTTTGCTTGAGTACCCTAAGAAACATGGGGAACTTGCCTTACTGTGTATAGAGGTGGACAGATGCAAGTGGGCTTTGAGGCAGAAGTGGCCCAGGGATACAAGGGTAAACAGGCATACGGAAAGTGAGAGCAAATAAGTCACCCCTGAAGCAAAGCGTAGGAGGATTTCCACAGCCTCACCCGTCATTTCTGGTTGGCTGCAAAGTGTCAGCAGCTTGCCACCCACATTTCACCATCGGCTCTTCTGGGTGACAGTGCCAAAACAGCAAGGTGACTTCGCTGGGTCATAAAGGCACTTCTCAGCATCCCCGGGCTTCCCTGGGCTGCCCCTTCACACCAATACATTTGAGTTTCAGGAGGGCAAAGCCAGTATTGAGAGCAGTTTCTTGCTGGACGTAGGCGTGAAGGCTTGGAGAGTAATTAATTCATACAATGAACATTTTATTCTTTCGTTTTTGCATGTTCACCTGAGAACTGAGGTTAACAGGATGTTACGTCCTGTGAAAGGATCTTGTGATTCATCTTCTTGCTTCATGGCAGCATCTTGCAGCCAACATAACAAGTCAGGCAGTTGCCAAGCACCAAGAGAAGGAGGGGCCACTGTGAGGCCCTCTGTTCCTCAAGCAGGGCTTGCTACCGCCAACCTGGTCATCTGGGTCCCCTCCTGTATTAGCTACTCATTTTGTTGCTTAAAAAAACAAAACAAAACAAAAAACCGCTTGGTGAAAGAAACTTAAGGAAGAGAGGACTGATTTCGGCTCACAGATCGAAGGGCGGTCTGATCCTGATGGGGAAGTCACCGCTGCAGGAGCAGTCAGGAAGTACAGGGCCACAAATGCCTGAGCTCGGCTTACTTTCTCATTTCTGTTCAGGGAATGACCACAGTCCGTGGGATAGAGCTGCCCGCACTCAGGGTCGGTCCTCCTACCTAAGCTGATCTAGTCTAGATGACCCCTTTCAGTCCGGCCCAGAGATGTTCCTCCAAGGCCGCTGTCAATCCCATCAATCTGAGAGTCAAAATTAAGCATCACCCCTTCTCTACTGTGTCCGACCAACATCACCATCACCTGGTGTTTCTGCGATCACAGGTCCTTATGGGACCCAGAGAGGCAGTCAACTGAGCCCCCTCTTAGTACCTTGTAGCAAGAACATACTGAAAACCAGTGTGTAGTCCCAATAATCATACTTCCAAGTAGTGGTCTCAGTTTTCCAACTAAGAAGTATTATGCATGGCAAGCCTCTCCCAGCTGTAATTGGAAGAGGGCTGATGCCTGCAGGACCACAGGAGAGCCTGGGCAGGGGTGAGCCTGGGCAGGGGCGAGTTTTACTTGCCTGTGAGTCCCTTTGCCCAGGATGGCTTTGGACTCTATGCTCTTTCCTGAGCACTGTCCAGCATTGCTGTAGCCGGCACGCTGATCAGAGCCCTGCTCATGTAGGAAGCAGAATTCCTGAACTTGAGAGAATGCTGGAATCTGGAGGACTGAAAGGCGGGGCTAGAGCAGAGCTCTCCAGATCTCTTTGAGATGTTGGCAGGAGCCTGTTGCTAAGGCGGAAGGCTGTACCACTGCAGCCCGAGGCTGTCCTCCCCAGCACTCGTGGTGCGCTTTCCTACCCAGGAAAGCCTGAAAGAAGCCTCCGCGTGCCTCAGTTTCTCAGCAGAGCCCAGAGTGACTTGTTCCACATCTTGTTTTGCTGTTTCTTCTCTTGTTCAGGTTGTCAAGGGCAAGCCTCTGTGTCGTGGTTACAGTACCTAGAGCAGACGCCAGAGGGGCAGAACTGGGCCCACAGAAGCCTGGCAGAGAAGTCGGCGAAGCCAAGTGAACCCGGTCACAGAGCCCCGGCACTCCAGATGGGACCGGCTATGACTTTGGTAGTGATGGCTTACCCCAGCTTTCTGTTTGTCTTACAGCCCAGCAGACAGGAACATGAGTGAGACAGCGGGTGGGGATAGCCTTCATATTTTGTCCCCCGGGATTCAGTAACTAGAGCAGAGCCAAGGAGCGTTGCCGGCTCCTTCTCGGGGACTTGATGTAAGTCCTTTTTGCTCTATTCAGTGCTGCCGGCCCGCCATGTTCCAGCGGACAGCTCCGCTGGATGGGAAGACATGCCAAATGAGCACAGGGGAAAACACAGCTGTGGCGTAGTCACTTGTCATAAGTAGGACCCTCTGTCAAGGAAGCAGACAGGGTGCACGAGCTAGAAGCGTCTAGTCTTTATGGGAGCCTTCCACAGGGCTCTAAGCTCTTGTGGTTCATTTTCCCTTTGATCATCACTTAGCTGACTAAATGTTACCGTCAGTGACTTCTGATTTATTTTAATCTCTTCCCTTTGAACCGAAATGGGCACGTTTGTTGAAGAGCAGGCCTCTCTCTGGTCCTCTACTTAACTGGATTCATCTTGATAACCATAGAGATAACACAGTTCAGCTGCTACCGGATTCACGTTTCTAAGCCATAGCTCCCGGCTCCTGACATGAGCGGCAGGCCCTGAAGCTGCTGCCTCCGAGTCCCCACCCGCGGCCTTCCCATCTTGGTTCCCTGACTGGGTGCCCGATGTGCACTCTAGGCAGATAAACGCTATTCCGGAGATGATGCTGATGTCTGCTGCACTGAGAGGAGGAACCGTTTAGCTGCTTCCCGGCAGGCTCTCCCCTCACCTGCTGTTCCGTTTTCCAGCCCACTTACACCCCATTGCCGCCCACAGACACATAAGCATGTTCCGTTGCAACCAGGCACGTCGGCAGTCCGGGAGGTAGGCTCCCAGAGGTCCCAGGCACGGTGCGTTAGGCAGTGGGCTAGCAGGTTCCCATCCCAGAAAGCTCTCGTCTCATTAGCTTCTCCCAGTACAGCGAAAGGCACGGCCATGTAGGTTAGAGCAATCAGGGCAGAATTGCTTGCGGTTGCAAAGGGAGCTGCACTAGATTCCCGGGGCTTTAGACAATGCTGTTCTGCGAACTGTGGCATTCGAAAGTGGGACTAACTCGGCTGGCTGGCGAGTGCGTTTATCCCACGCCTGTTTCCCTTGCTTTCTTCTGAATGGGAAATGCATGCAGGTGTCAGCCTGAGATCCTCCATAGTCCAGGAAGCTCTTCTCTGGGCTTAACAGCAAAACATAGCAGGTTCGGGGAGTAGGCAGAAAATGTATTTTGCTCAGCTACGCATCCTGGCAGGGGCTTTGACAGCCAAATAGGATTTGAGAGTCAAAAAAAAAAAAAAAAAACCTTTTTATCTGTAAAGTTAACAAACTGGATCTGAGACTTAGTTGTCAAAATGAGCAGGATAGGAGGGCCTGTGTGGATGGATAAGCAATAAATTACTTCACACGGCTATTGTTAACCCTACCCATTTATTCAGCTTTCAGAAGATCATCCATTTTCCTAATCAGAAGAAAGCGAAGCAACCAAATGGGTAGATGACAATTGGGCTTCGTGTTCATGAACCCAGTAACTGACTCCTATGAACGCCTAGGTTTAGCCCAACACATGGAGAACCTGCTATCCGCCAGGCACAGTGTTAGCTCTGAGATTGGTCCCTGACACCTAGTTTGCAAAGGGCAGAGGAAGGACACTTAAACATGTCATTTCAACAGAGAGAGAAAGATGAAGGTGGCTTCACAGGGGTCTCAGTCAGTCCAAATTCTAGTCTGAAGGCAAGGTAGAACCTTGCAGGTAAGTGCAGACTCTGGCTGAGTTTGGTTTATCCCACAGGGGTTCTGCTTTCTCTTTCTGAAGGAGAAACTATACCCCTAAGTGACTATATTCCCAGTTTATGGAATTGGACACAGAGTCCTTGGTATTGGGCTTCAAGAGGCTACAGGGTCTGAGATCTGGGCCTGGGAAATGAGCTTCTGGAGAAAACTCAGGCAGCAGAGGGAACTATTAGGAGTCTGGAAACGCCACTGTGTTTGGATGCTGCATGCACTGTGCTCCTATGTGCCTGTGTCTGGATGCTGCATGCACTGTGCTCCTATGTGCCTGTGTCTGGATGCTGCATGCACTGTGCTCCTATGTGCCTGTGTCTGAATGCTGTATGCATTGTGCTGCTATGTGCAGAATTTCCACCCATGAGGACACAAACAAACAATGACAGGGTTTAACATTCAAAAACAGACCTTTCTGATGTTCAGCCCAGTGTTTAAAATTCAATTACATCTCGGAACAATAAGCATGAAAGAAGACAATAACAAAATGGCTGGCCCTCCTTACCTGCAGGTTCTGTATCTTCAGACAGAACCAGCTATGATAAAAAACATTTGGGGAAAAATTTGATTCAGGAGGACGAGGCAGGAGGATAGTGAGGTCAAGGCCAACCTGTGCTACATAACGAGACTGTCCTAAAAACAACAAAACCAAACAAAAAATCATTCCTGAATCTATTCAGACCAACTACTTATATACCATTTATTTTCTGCTAGCTATAATAAGTAAACTAGAATTGATTTAAATAGCTGTGAGGATCCATGTAGACTATAGTGCAGACATGCCATTTTATAGAAGGCACTTGAGCATCTAAAGATCTTCTTTAGATTTTTAGATCTTTAGAGGAGGAATAGTGACACCAATCCCTTTCTTATATTGTGAGATTTAGGAAGAATTATGTTAGAAAATGTTTGAATCTTCCTTCTTCCAACTTAATTGCTTTTTGGTTTTTGTTTTTGCTCAAAATGTGAAGTTTTCTCTCTTCTCTCTCTTTCTTTCTCTTTCTCCTCCTCCTCTTCCAACTGTTATGTATATGTATGTGAAGGTATGTGAAGGTGTGTGAAGGGCCACAAGGAGGACTCCGACTCCCTGGAGCTGGCGCTGCACTTAGTGACTGTAAACTATCCAAACTAGATGCTGGCAACTGAACTCGGGTACCCTGGAAGAGCAGCAAGTGCTCTTAACCACTGAGCCATTTCTCCAAGTATAGCGTAGGCTGGTCTCAAACTCCTGATCTTCCTGCCTCTGCCTCTTCCACATATGCTATTGGTGTGCACCACAGCAACAGACACGAGCAGAGTTGACCATATCCGTTTTCTGCTGTGCTAAGGAAAAAGGCTACACATTGAAACCAGGAAGAAAACACTACGGATGCCTCTCAAATGCGTACCCTGATGCTGCGTAACTGGATGGAGAACAGCGGTCCTCACCCCACAGCTCTGATACAAGCAGAATGGCCACTAGCAAGTGTTCCTTAACAGAACCCCCAAATGCAGTGCTAATGTGAGTGACCCCTGTTGCATGCAGGCTTACTAAAAACACCAGCTTTTAGCTCTGAGTCATAAGTCACACGTTGCTTTATTCAGAAACTGCCTGTTCAATTTTAATACCCACCACACAGTCAGCCCGCCTCCCTCCCTTCAGCACAACGTGAGAACATTTCTGCCTTGTAGCATGGGGCTGCTGACCCTGTAAGGCCTTGAAAATTTTGTTTGTTCCATTCACCAAAATGCTATAAAAATAGTAGGGGGAGTGAATGGTGACTGATGAATTTCGAAACACAAATAATGCTTGTAATTGCAATTTAAAGAGGAATGTTCTTCACTTTGATTAATATGACCCTCTGGGCCACCCTTAATAGAGAGGCATGGTAGAATGCTAATCAGGAAATGAATCCAGAGAGGAGGAAGTAACTCCCCAGGTGTCCAGCTCTGTCTGGCCTTCTCCAAGGCCGCCCTCTGCTCTCTCCACCCCTCTATCTTTTTGCGCTGCAATCTGAAACAGACCCCAATCAAAGCAGCAGTAT
This sequence comes from Ondatra zibethicus, assembly GCA_004026605.1. Taxonomy (NCBI): domain Eukaryota; kingdom Metazoa; phylum Chordata; class Mammalia; order Rodentia; family Cricetidae; genus Ondatra; species Ondatra zibethicus. Next base: position 224,307 of record PVIU01000889.1, read on the forward strand.
TACTGCTTCATCCTCAAACTCTACTTCTCGGAGCTGTTTTCACTTGAGTGGTACTGGGGACACCATCCCCGGCAATTTTAAAGCATGGTGTGCCCATCAGTGGCTTGAGTGAGCTGGCTAAGCTCACACATTGTTAGGCAGAAACGTTGGAAAGCCAGACGCGTCCCCCCACCTGCCAGCAAGCAGAAGGCGTTTAATAGAAGCAAAGAAGCTCCTGCATTGTGCATTCCAGCTGTGCCCTCACCGGCCCAACCAGGAGAGCTCCAGGACAGCCTTCTTCGCTGAGGTGCCTCTCTTCCTGCCTTCTGGGCATCCTGGGGTTTCCTAGTGCCCAGTATATCATCTCCTCTCTTCCTTGTTCCTGCCAACCTCACACCCGGACCCGCAGAGAGAGCCACCCCTGCTTCTGATAAGCCCCTGAGAGCCCAGCAGGGTCCATCTCCCTTTATATTGCAGCAGCCACCGCCGCCGCCGCCGCAGCAGGTCTTTGAATCTGAGTGGCAGGGATATAGTCCACATCCCTGAGCCAGGAGGCCTGTCTTCTGGCTGCTCATGCAGAGTCCTGTGTGTTAGGACAATTTCTGTCCCTGCTTCCCGGGGAGGTTAGACACAGTGGCAGTGGAGAGGGCAAGCAGGGGCATGGATTCTGGGCAGGCCTGTTGCCTGGAGGCCCTATCACCTGCCAGCTGCGGCTCCCCCACAAAATCTGTCTTCAGAGGTTCTGGTTGCCAGAGCTGATGGACTCAACACCCCTACCCAAGCCCCATTCTTACTATAAGAATTACAGCACTAAATGAGAACTTCTGGGGCCTTAGCTGGGAAGAAGGACTCATGGAGAAGAGAATGGCAAGGATTCTGCCTTGCCTATCAGAGGAGAATGACGGCTTGGGCTGCATCAACAGGCAGGGCCAGGGATGTGGGCTCTGGGGAATACTCCAGAAGACTCCTTCCTTCCAAGTTAATCCTGGTCCCAGAAATGCTTTTCCAGAAGCCTGAATAGCAACACTGATAGTTTTCGTTCCTTCTTTTCCAGGGAATCCCTGCTTCAAAGTCCTCACTTCAAAGTCTGGAGAGCTGAGAAGTGTGTCCATACCAGAGATGAGAGCCTGTGGGGCTGTGGCCGGGTGGAGAGGCTACCGGCAGGAGCCTGCTCTTCCTAGTTTCCTCCACTTCTGTCGCATGCGCTTGGTGATGTGTCCACCGTTTCAACATTTCTACGCATTTTAGGTAAATCTTTTAGAAGGATTTACTTGTTTTTCTTATTTTAGGTGTATGGGTGTTTTGCCTACACACCACGTGCTGCGTAGAATCCAAGGAGGACAGAGGAGGGCATGGGGTCCCCTGGAACTGGAGTTACAGATGGTTGTAACTACATTGTGAGTGCTGGGAACCGGACCCCTGTGCTAGGAGCAGCAAGTTCTCTAACGACCGAGTTCTCTCTCCAGCCTTCTAACAGTGTATTAATAAAGAAGTCACCAAACATGTCTTTTGGATTGTTTGCTCAAAATTCAGCACCGTCTGCTCTGGCACCAACCTTGGCACCTTCTGTGGATCCTCCCTTGAGGATCAGAGATTATTCATCAAGGGCCTTAGTTGTGGCACCATGCTGTCTGCTGGAAATTCTACCTCAACAACATCCCTGCCTCCCCAAGCCCCACCTCCTCAGAGAAACTGGGCCCACAAGCCCGGTTCTGCAGAAGACGGAGGTGAGGGGGAGAGACCCCTGCCCACAAGCTTACCATAGCAGGAACCCTCCTTGGGGCACATGATCACCCCGAGGCCCTACAGGGTATTTAAACTATCCCCTTTAGAACGGCCATGTGATTCGAGTCCCCCCTACCTCCCCAGGAGGCTGGAAAGGGTATCCAAGAGTGCTTGGCTCATAAAACCTGGTCTTTTTAATTCGGCTTGGTCTGGCTTACTGCGTCGGCGGAGAAACCTGCTATGGGGGATCCAAAATAGCTATCAGTATCCCCAAAGCACCAGCTGAACCATCCCTATCTCAGCGATGGAGGTGAAAGTCACCGACACTTGCACTGGAGCTTTGACGCCCACGCAGAATTGCTCTCTGGCGCTTAAATCCTGATCACCTCTGCGCATGCTTGTGTCTTCCTCTTTCTCCACCTGCATCTGCCTCACACCCTGCTTACTCTCTTGTTTCTCTTCTCTTGGTGTTTCCTAACTGACCCCACTATAGACACCAAAGTAATTCAGATTGTGATTTGTTTATTTCATATACTCTCAGTTATAAGGGGTGAGTATTTTTATTCCTCTTTCTGTTTCAGAAGCAAAACAAACAACGACACAATTGGGCAACACTGTTAACGTCTATGGCTTCGTAGTCTTGCCGGCAGTTTCTAATACTGGCTTTACTCTTGCATGGGAACATTTCACCACCAGATCCAGCACAAGAGAGAAAAGCTAAGGGGTTTCTTCAGCCGTCGTCTCCAACAGGCACAGAGTTGACGCCATAGCATGAGTGTGGGTAAAGGGCTTTGCAGGATGATGTCAGCATCATCAGGAGAATCCTGTCCCAGGAGCCGGACCGCGCATGGTGTTTGGAAAATGCCCACTTACTATTGCTTGCCCCCTCACCAAGACCCAGCTGATAATCTGTCTTCCTTTCATGACATCACTGGACAAAACTAGACAGAAATGACCTTCCCTCCCTCCTATACCCGTGATGTACCAAAATTCTCAAGAGCAAACAGGAAGCGTTTTGTACACTGTACCTTTGTATTCAAGAGGTATATTGACCATGCCCAGAACGTTCTCCCCATCCTTCACTTCTGCTCTAACGTGGATCGGTTTGAGGTCAGTCACCGTAATGATATCCCCTTTGGAGAATGACAGGTGGGCTAGTGACCCTGAAAGACAATAATTGCCATGGGAAAAGGGGGAAAAAACCAACTCTTAAAGGCTGACGTTACATCCAGAGATTTGTATTTCTCCAGGTAAATGAAAGCTTTATGCAAAATGTGTAAACATTTAAGTAAAATTTGTTAACTATGGCGTAGAAGACAAACAGAAGCCTCTTAATGAATACAGAAAAAAGACAAAGATCACTAATTGGATAATTCAGCATTGTTTAATGGAGGCAGACTCTTCAGTCTGTCCAAATATGTAATTCACTTTAAAGTTAAAAATATTCTAAATAATTTTTTTTTCAGAAGCAGCCGTCATGACTTGCCTTGCCCAGTGGGCAGCGTGACCACCTTGTAATTTCCAGCAGCAAGCCCTATTTCCCCTGTTCTAACAATGCAGAGAGAGCCAGATGGCTCTCTGAGGCACAGGCGGAGGGCTTGCTAACTGTGGGAAAGCGCGGAGAGCAGTGACATGTTTTTTCTTGGTTATCGTCAAGCCAAGAAAAGACAATTTTTCAAGCTCATGCTTAACTGTGCCTTAGATTTCATGTGTCAAATTGCAGTAATTTCTCAGCAGCGTGAAAAATCTTCACTGCTCAAAGATAACATTTTCCCCTTCCTAGGCAATACTGGTGAATTGCTCCCTCCTTTCCCAGCGTCCTGTCAAGTTAAATAAATAAATAAAACAACCCTTCAAATGGTGGAAATATGACAGCCCATAGCAAGGAGCAGTGCCAGGCCATATATTTCATTCTGCCCGGGGATAAGGAAAATACTTTAGCAAGCAAATATATGTCTTCCATAAATGGAACAGCTTTTCGCTCTTTTCCAGGACTCTAGGTGATTCTGGTAGAATAAAGCTTGATTCTCCAGACCCTAGGCCTAGCATCCCCCGACATAATCTAGATTATGAAGTCTTACAACCAGGACTGATAAGTAAGCCTTCATCTTTGGAATTTGCCAGCTTATGCTTCTTCTGACCCCAGAATTCCCCATCTTTCTCTCTCTTTCCTACCTGAAAAATAGTTTCCATCGGTCACCTCCACTTGTCTGGGCAGGGAGTTCTGATTTAAGGAATTGATGTAAGAATCCCAAGTTTGCTCCATGATGACGGAGTCGTTTCTTTCCTATAGGACATGGCCAGTACTGCTCCAGGCAGTGAACAGATAGCAAAAGTGGTCTCTTGTGAACAGGTTATCAGCCACCTGATCATGATCTGGACTGTGAGCCATGTGTCATAGGGGGAAGGAGGAAATAAGCAACTTGCTGGAAAGAAAGTTTATTAGTTCAATGTCCAAGGGCTGGGAGGGGCAGGCACTTGACTGTTTTGGATGGAAAAGCTTGCAAGGCTTGTTGGGAGTATCTTCTAGATTAAGGTATCCCATGCAGCACCATGTACAACATCACCCAAGGATCCCATTCCAACACAGACTCTGATTCCATAGGTGGGTCTAGTCATCTGCATGTCTGGCAAGCCTCCAGATGACATGCTGGTACTTCAGCTACCTTCTGAGTAACAGGATGCTTAGAGATATCAGGGTTTCTTGGATTATATGCATTTGTGATTAATTCTGAATCACTAATAATTGCATAGGTGTCACCATAAGGCAAGAAAGAAAAGCTCTTCCCCTTGACGTCATTTAGCCAAGAATAGGTCCGGATTTGAATTTTCTCCTTCCCGTTCCTTGTGTCTTCAATCCTCTGTCTGTTGTGAGGCTGAATCTGTGTCTATCTGAAGAAGGCTTTTTGTGAATCTTTTGCTGTGTCTATGTCTTCCATCAGTGTGTGTCTGTCCTAACAAAGGACTTAGCTCTGTATTTACTGAACAACACAGAAAGTATCACATGGAGGAAGGAATGGGGTACTTTACAGAAGTCTTTATTAGAGTTTTACAAAGAGTTAAGTCACTGGCTCCAACTGATTTTAACCGACCAGATAACAGGCATTATTATTTATCAACCAATATCCATAAAGGGCTACTTTCAACTTTTATGGTGGATTTTAAGAAGTGGTTTTCAACTTCTATATTTGCTGTTTTCAGTAAATGATACACATTTGCTGTCTGGTCCAGGGGCATGGAAGAGCACACAATTTAAGATTTACAGGTATGCACTGGCTTAGGTTGTAGAAGTTGATTGCATGGGAAATCCAAGGCAAGGAAGGCTGATTATTACATTGTTCTTTTAAAAGCAGGGTAAACAAATAGCTTGAGTGTATAGTTAGATAGCTGTCTTCTTTTGAATGAATAATTTTTTATTGATTTTATTGAGCTATACATTTTTATCTGCTCCCCTCCTTGCCTCTTCCCTCCCCTTCAAACCTCTCCCATGGTCCCCATGCTCCCAATTTACTCAGAAGATCTTGTCTTAGATAGCTGTCTTAAGTGACGGCAAGGTATATTGTTAACTCTGGCCATGAGGTCCAGCAAAAGTTCCAGTCTCTTAGAACGTGAGACCTGCAGATCAGCACCTCTAACATCACCCGAGAGACAGAACACAGGTCAACAAGCCTCCCAACCTATCAAATGTGTCTCTCTAGGTATGCAGACCAGTAAGCTGTGGCCCTGCTTGGACAGCATCTCTGCCATCTACCAGTGTGTTGAGGATGCAGACTCAGGCCTCACTCCGGGCCTTGAACCAGGGTTCTCATTTAAACACGTCCCCCAGTCTATGGGGTTAAATATTAAAGTTTGAGAGACTCACTGGAGAACTGTTCTAAGTAAGACAAGCTTGATCAATTAGCATTTAAGGGGGGGTGACACATTTCAAACTTGAGGAGCAGCTGTCTACACCCCACCTACTCAGAACTGAGCATCACTCCCTGACCCCCAGATCTGAATCCTAGTGGCCCACTTGGGTCACATGCTCCATCCACCACAGCCCACTCCGCACAGGGCTTTTTCCTCTTCCTTATTTGATTAGAAGAGTAATATCTACTGTGAGAATAAAATTGTAAAGAAGAAATGTACATTCTCCATACCTTCCCTCCTAGAGGGGACCACCATTTATAGTTTGGAATATATGTCTCTTTGTGTATGCATCGTTCAGATACCACAGTGCTTTTTACTTGATATTATTAGGTCCAAATGAAACTCCAATTCTGTCAGTTAAACAAAAGCCAGCAGTCCTCAGGAACGTGAGAAGCCAGTTCCTCTCTGCCAAAGGACCCATTTCTTCATCACTGGCAGAAGGCTAAGTGGGTATCTGTGGCACCTATTAGCATACCAAAGCACATGCTGGCCTCCAGGCTCCCTCAGTATCACAAGTACCTGCTACACTCTTCAGAGTCCATGCATCCTGGCTCTTCTCTCCTCTCCTCCTCTTCTACCCTAAACTTCTCCAGCTCATGGGCTGCAGCTACTTGTTCTCCTTACAGTTTCCTGCTCCCTATCTATCTATCTATCTATCTATCTATCTATCTATCTATCTATCTATCTATCTATCTATCTATCTCTATCTCTCTGTCTGTCTCTCTTCCATTTCTCTCATAGCCAGGTCCAGTCTGCTGGCCACGTTCAGTCTACCGCTTTCTCTCCCTGCTCCGGACTCTTCCAGATGTTTCTGACTGTATTCACCCTCATATTTACAATAAAAACCTTCTCTTAAACCATACCATGGAGTGGTGATGTTAATAGTGTATACAGATATTATTTTAGGCTTTAAAAGAACTCTATCGACGCAATTTTAATTCCTATAAATACCTAAATAGTAGCCACTAATAAACATCTTTTGTACTAATGTTAGACAATAGGCCACTTAAAATCTTCTTTCTATATGTGCAAAGGGGATCTTTATATTCATCTCACTTCTTTTGGAGCAAGTCCTACAAGTGTTAATTATAGTAATTACTGAGCTAAATAGTTTTTAATATTTCTAAGGCTTTTGTTATCTATTGCCAAGTTGCTTTGCAGAAAGTTTGAATAGTTGAAACTTTGACTTGTATATCAGGGTACCCGTCTTCCTTTCCAGCTTTGAGAACTATTGATTCTGCAATATTTGCTAATGTGGTAGGAACTAGCCTGGCATGGTTGCTGTTTTCCTGTTTGCTAAGTGGTGATGGGTTTCCATTTACTGTGTAGCCATGACGCCCTGGGAGAGGAACTGGTGGGATTCAGGCATCCACAGGCCATTTAGCGTTCCCCATGCCTCTTCCTAGAGTGCTCCCCATGCCCTAGGATATTCATGGCCACTAACCTTTTGCAGCTCTCCAGAACATTCCTTGGGACAGTCTGATAGTACCATAGCCAGGTGGGCAAGCTTCAGTGGGGAAAAGGGGCTTAGTTTAGCTCCACTTCCCTGCTGGTCAGATGCTGTCATCCTTCAATTCTGCCAATGACCCCAGACTTAGCTCCCTCTGAAGTTTCTTTATAGACCTTGCACAAGATTTAAGAGGATATCATTGTAATGTCATCATTTAAACTCCCGGCAGTATGTGTTTATTACCAAGTTGCTTGTTTCTCTCTAAAGCTGGGCTTCCTAACTGGCATAGGCTCAGAATGTCATTGTCTCCTACCTGCCCTCAGATGTTGTTTATGGCTTGGGCTGGCCTTTCCCAGACCACATATCTCCTAAAAGAGCAGCTGTCACAGCAAGGCTTATGCAAGGTTCTGCTTTGCGCCTGATAGAAAGGACAAGGCCGAAAGGATAGGGGGCCAGCTTGGGGAGAATAATGAAGAGAAGCTACTTTTTTCAGGTTAACTATTAGAAAGATGGAGAAGTCATGGCCATGGTGTCTAAATGATGGTCACCGAGGAGAGGACTTCAATAGCCAGACTTCTTCTTGGTGTCAAGGATCATCAGAAAACAGAAATGGCGGCCAGCGTGTCAAACCCACGCTGCTGCTAATCCTCTGTCTTATGCTTCTGAGACCACAATAAGGACACACGTGTCTGTCACTGATAGGTTAAAAAGATATAAAGAACTGTTGAGATTATTTATATTCTTTTGAGACAAGGTTTCATCTGTCAAGGTTGGCCTTAAACATGGTTATGCTAAAGATGACCTTGAATTTCTGATCCTCCTGCATCTACCTCCTAAGTGCTGAGATTACAGGCATGTACCAGTACATACATTTGATGCAGTGCTGGGCGTTGAACTCAGGGATTAAGAACAGTAGGCATGAATTGTACCAACTGAGTTATATCCACAGCCCAAGGTTTATAGTTCATTGCTCTATGACTTTGTTTATAAACAAATTGCTGTCCTGCTTATAACAATCACAAAAGGGATACTCTTTCAGCAGTATTCTATTAGTTTTTTTCTGCACAGTCCCAAGGATAGGGGCTGCATCACCATTCCATTTACTGTAGCTATAACAAAACAACCAAGACTGGATAATTTGTAAAGAATGGAATTTGATTTGGAGGCTGGGACGCTTCGGAGTATACCAACTGGTGAGGGTTTTGCACCGCATCCAAGCATGGTGGAGTGCATCTCATGGGGAGTCAGGGTCAGTGTGCTAGATCAGGATTTCCCCCATCTTCTTATAACACCACTAACATCATCATGGAGCCTCATCACCACGGCCTCTTCTAAGCCTGCTTACCTCCTGTCTTAGTTAGGGTTTCTATCATTGTGAAGAGATGCCATGACCACAGCAATTCTTAGAAAGGAAACCATTTAATTGGGGCTAGCTTACAGTTCAGAGATTTAGTTCATTATCATCATGGCGGGAAGCATAGCAGCATGCAGGCAGACGTGGTGCTGGAGAAGGAGCTGAGAGTTCTACATCTGGATCCAAAGGCAAAAAGAAGAGAACTGAGTGTCACACTGTGGTTATCTTGAGCATAGGAGACCTCAAAGCCCGCCTCCACAGTATTGAGAATAGGAGACCCCAAAGCCCGCCTCCACAGTGTTGAGAATAGACCTCAAAGCCTGCCTCTACAATGACACACTTCTTCCCACAAGGCCATACCTCCTAACAGTGTCATTCCCAATGGAGACCAATTTCTTTCAAACTACCCCACAATAACTTTGGGGATTAAGTTTCCTTATTGTATAAATTCATCTTTTAGAAAAGTAGCAAAAATTCACCTAAACAATGAATGACTGCTTTTTTTTTTTTTGAAGTGTTTTCCTTATAGATACTGACTTCTCTTTAAAACTTTCAACCTACTCCAGGGAGGAGTGTTTTAACAGACTGCTTGACTTCAATCCACTCTGAGTGTTTGCTTTGTCTCAGTTCCTTCCCATTATCCACAAATGACATCATATCTAAAGACCATGGGAGAGTCCTTAACATGAAACATAATAGCAGTCCACTTGAGGAGCCTTGAGTATGAAACAGAAGCCCAAGTTGAAGGATGGTCTGAAAGTAAAACGAGACCATAAAACTTAATGGGAAAAAGGCCTGGTCATAGGTTAATTGGTTGGGTCACTGTATGCAAAACTCTTTCTCTATACTATGTAACCTTCAACGACAAGATATTCAAACAAACTAATAAAAGGTGAACTTTGAGCTCCCTTAGTCACCCGAGTCAGACATGCACAGGACTTTTGTGGGTGTGGATTTCCTGAAGAATCAAACTTCAGTGCAAAGAAAACATTTGGAGCAGTGACTTTCTTGTCTAGTGGCCTTTTAAGGAAATGGCTTTGCCTTGTAGATATGGTTTCTCTTCAAAGCTTTCAGCCGAGTCCAGGGAGCGGCATCTTGTTGTCTTCCTTATGTTTTATATATTGTAGGACTTGTGGTTGATAATGATTGGGAATGCGTGTGTAAATTCTTCTTTACCTAAGAGTTATATTCATGCAACACAGAGCCCAGCAGCACAAAGGTAAAGTTGTACAGATCACAAAGTCATAAAAGAATATCTATGTTCTACATACATGTCTTGGGTAGCCATTTATCCAAAACAGTCTGCCATATTTGGGAGATCAGATGACATCTGCCCCATCCTAAGCGTGACAATTCAAGTTTATCTATATCAAATCAAGAAAGTCTTGATGTGGAGACCATGGCAAATGGAGGTTGAGAAAGGAAACCGGAGACAAGCCCTGACAATGGATGTAACACTCAGTGCAATGGCTGCAACTCTCTGCCCACACATGGCAGGTGACCAGAGGCCTCTCCCAAGGTTCTCCTGTGATGGGAAGGTTTGTATGATGCTCGTCAGCTCTCCATCTGACCAAACAATGTGCCAGCTGTCTACCTGTGAATCTGAGAAGTCCCAACAGCAGAAAGATCAATGGGACTTGGCGGTAGGACCCCACCCTCACCCACCCCAGGGCCATGAAGACATCAGGTGGGTAGCCACTGCCACTCAGGTCAGTTGCCACTCCAAGTCCAGGAGCATTAACACAGCTGATATTGGACTTTAGACGCTGAAGGAAAGGCTGAAGTCTGGCTCACTCACAGTCTCCCTGAAACCCAGAGGAAAGTTGCTTTTTAGGACCTTAAGCCAGCTTCACCTTCAGAGAGAATTTCTACACGTCATTCTTATTTTTAAATTCCACTTTGAACATTCTGGTTTACTGTTCTGGCAGAAACCATGGTAACCCAACACCTTGGCAATTTGTGTTTCTCTTTCTCCATGCATCTTTACTTAGCGGAAGCAGGAAATGGCAATGCTTACTGTCTCAGGTACTTTTGTAGCTGGGAATGGTCACATGATCCAGCCCAGGTCAGTGAGACAAAGGAGAATCTGTGATGGGAAATTTGATTTCTTAATACAAGAGCGCCATGTCTTCCCAACCTTGTATGTATCCAACCATACTGATCACCTGATGAACCATCCAAATGGAGACAATGAGAAACTAAAGGATAAAGGCAAGAGGCAGAAACGGCGACAGGAGTGGAGGACATGATTGAGCAGCAGGGCCACACTAACTTATAAAAACAAATTAGCCTTTAGCCAATCAGCTTGCTTCACAGGTATTCTGGTGTTCTTAGCTAAACCCTCTAAGCTCCATTACTGACCCTCTGAAAAGGTTGTCATCGGTTTTATATGCATGCTTCCCTATACATAACGGAGTTTATAGGAGGAAATCAAGCCAATAATTTCACTTATGTTGAAGATAGAGAAGAAACTCAAAAAAAAGAAAATTTAAAACAAAGTAAAGTTTTATTAAAAAACAATCTTTGGGAGAAAAGTACTTGAAAAGATCATAAGCTATATACATATATTTCCTTGCTAACACTTTATACTTCAAAACATTTGGAAATATTTAGCTAAAAAGGTTTCAAGCTCCAAGACATGGAACTCTCTAATGCTACTAAGTATTGATTATGTATGTCAGTAAAAGTACCTGTGAGTGCATGGTGCATGTGTGTGTGTATAGTGGGTATGTACGGTTGCTTTCTGGATCTGTGTCTTACACCTAAGAATTCAACCACCTCTAGAACACATCTGGGGCTGGAGCGATGACTCAATGGTTAAGAGCTCTGAATGCAAAGAGGCACCATGGAAACCTCCAAACAACCCAGGTTATCGCTAAGGCTATTGCGTGCTCGCCACACACTGATAGCAAGGGGCTATCGCTGAAGGCAACTTGTGCTTCTTCCTGGAATTGTTGGCTTCATTAGTCTACGAGGGTGGAGGGAACAGAAGCAGGGAACAGGGTTAGGTTGGCTGCGGGTATGACAGAGACAGCCATCTGGGAGACAGGCTTAGGTGAATCAGCTCGACTTTATTCCAGAGTATAAAGAATAAACAGGATTGGGGAGCCTGGGGACAAACCCTAATTTGCATTAAGTGGCATGCTCCTATCACATGACTTTATATATGGGCAGTAGGGTCCTATAGCTGAGCTCTTAGCACAAGTCTTCCAGCAGGAATCTGTGTCAAGGGTCAAGCTAAAGATAAATCAGGGATCTGGCTTAGAGACAGATTTCAGGTAAAGTCAGTCTTCCAGGCCCAGGGACAGCCTCCAGATAAGGGCAGGTAGAGAGCAAGAAGTTACGCTGGGGAGAGAAGTAGTCTCCATGATGCCAAGCTTTTGGGAAAGCTACCAGGCCATGACAGACTGCAAAGCCGACCAGCCAACAATGCCTTCCAGCAACACCACCAATATATCCCATTGAACACGAACAAGCTGGCACCTAACCAGTGCCTTCACCCTGACTGGATAGTGTCCATGGTACTGGAAGGTACCATGGACACTACCGGAGGAGAAAGGTAAACCTCAACCCAGCTATAAAATCTTTGATCCACATTGGTGCCCTGTCTACATGATATGCTAGAATAATAGTGACACAGAAGTTGTTGGAGTAACCAACCACTATCTGATTGGATTTAAGGCCCACTCTGTGAGCTGGAACCCATACCTGATACTGCTCGGGTGGCCGAGAACCTGGGACTAGCTAGGCCTAGGCCTACGGGGAAAGCAAATACTATTCCTGTGCTAAAGAAATGCAGCAATGTAGTGATTTCTAATGACATTTTGCTATTCCCACAGATCAGCGTCTAGCTCGGCCATCATCAGAGAAACTGTCCTCCTACAGTAGATAGGAACAAATACTAAGACCCATAGCTGGAAAATGTGTAGAGAGTGAAGGATCTTGGGATGCTTAGTCTTAAATGTGATGTCTCCAGCAAACCCTCTCCTCAGGGTTCAGAGAACTGTTCAGAAGAGTGTGGAAAGACTTTAAGAGCCAGTGGGGATGGAAGACACCGAGGCCTTCCAGACACAGCAGAGCTGACACACACACACACACACACACACACACACACACGGAACCTCACAGAGACTGTGGCCGCGTGCACAGGGCCTGCACCGGTGAAAGCCAGGCGGGGTCTCAGTGCTGAGAGGGGAACGTGGAGACAATCCTCCCGCCCTAACCAAGAAGCTGTCTCTGACTGACAGCTGTTGGCAAGGAAAAATGAGCTTTCTCCAGTGGAGTCTCACAGGAGGTATGACCACACGTAAGGGCAGGCCCCATTCCCAGCCGGGAACGGTCCACTCAAAATGAACTCAAGGGTATTTAAGAGGCTTTTTTTTTGTCTCATAATGCTTGGTTTGAGCATTTTTTAACCTCACTAGTCTCTTGTTTATGTATTATAGTCTCCATTTTTTTTGTGGTTATATTGTGTGTGTGTGCTTCTTGCAGTGTTTATTTTTGCTTCTTTGTTTTTTGTTCTGTGTTTGTTTTGTCCTATTCTGGTTTACTTGCCTGTTTGTTTTCTAAAAAGAGAGAAAGAAAGCATGGAGTTGAATGGGTGGGTGGGGAGGTGGGAAGGGTCTGGGAGGAGATGAGGGAGGGGAAACCATGACCAGAATATATTGCATGGAAAAAAACCTGTTTTCTATAAAAATGTCATATTTTAAAAGTAGAAAAAAAAGGGGGGGTAGGAGAAGAGGAGGGAGGGGGAACTGGAGTTGGTATATAAAATGAAAAATAAATTTTTTAAAGCAAAAAAGAAAAAAGTTTAAAAAAAAAGGAGTACTGATTGCTGTTCCTAAGGACCCAAGTTCAATGCCCAGCTCTTACCTGGTGCTCACAATCTTCCTAGTAGCAATCACTTTCCTACTCTTTATGTATGTAGGTAACTCCAGGTGTAGGGGGGTCCAGTGTACCCTTCTGCCCTTGGAGGACAGCAGGCATGCCCAGGATACACAGACACATGTGCAGGCAAAGTACCCATATATATAAAATAAAAATAAATAATAAAATATTTTGAAAAAAAAAGCTTGTATCTATACTGAACATACTTGTTTTCCTTGTTACTATTTCTTTTTTTTTTTACAGTTTTTTTAAAGATTTATTTATTGTGTATATAGTATTCTGCCTGCAAGCATGCCTTCAGGCCAGAAAAGGGCACCAGATCTCATTACAGATGGTTGTGAGCCACCATGTGGTTGCTGGGAATTGAACTCAGGACCTTTAGAAGAGCAGGCAATGCTCTTGACCACTGAGCCATCTCTCCAGCCCCTTGTTACTATTTCTAAACAATGAAGTGTAACAGCTATTATATGACCGCTCTCAGTGTGGAGATGAGTTAAAGTGTACAGAGAGATGGACATAGGTTATGTGCAATGAACACTCTGCCATTGTGAGACTTGCACGTCTGTGGATTTTGGCTCATGATGTTAACCTCTGCCCCCAGGAATAGGTTACATTCCACCTCCTACCGTGTGTGTGTATGTGTGTGGACAAACATAGGCCTGTACTGCTTTTATAATATTGATAGCTCAGGGAGGGGCAATCTAAGACGATTATAGGAGAAAGCCTGATTTTCTAGTAGGATCAGATAGTGGGGGATGTGAGGTCTGGGAAGGGTCAGGAGCTCATGGGAAGCTTTGGCTCAGGACTCGTTCGAGGCCCCCGGTCTTCAGTAGCTACCTGACAGGGGTGAGGATTGGATTAATGAAATTTTCAGTTTTTCTGGTCAGCACTGTCAGTTCTTTAGAGATATGCGGGAGGCAGCTTTCAAGGAACCCTTCCCACAGCTTTCCTACCCTCGCTGGGGCTGCGAAACCAAGAGTTACAGGTCTTACATTCTGGTTTACTCTCTGAGCATGGGAGGCAAAGTTTAAATGGAAAGCAAGCCTTAAAGGTTAATGACCTAACAGCCTCAGGTGAAAATGCCTGCCCATCATCGCCCTCCCCTTCCCCCCAAGCTTCTTCTGATAGATCTGCTCCCAACCTCCATTGCTGTCTACCACTCTGAGACTGCAGGGGAACTGACCAGCAGATGGATCTCCTAGCCTCAAAATTCCTTTTCCACCCCATGAAACCCGAGCCCCTGAGCCACACACAGTTCCACTCCAAGGAGACATTGGTGTCCTTCGTCGTTCTGCTTAAAGGAAAATCTGCTTTTGTTTAGGTTTATTTAGTAAATTAATTAGTAAAATTCCAGGCTGCCTCCATCAGTCCTGATCTAACAAGGACAACTTGTGACAAGAATTGGCCTCTAAACTTTGAGGACTTTGTATTTTTCCCCTAATGGGAGAAAATTTAGATTTGCATACATGGACTTCAGCACAGATTGTAAAAATAGCTTCTTTATGGAGTTGACCCTTCATTGGGAAACTTTTGTTGAATGAAATTTAATGTCAACTAGTTTTAGCTGAAGTGGTTTTACCCCATTGCATTCTGTTGGGTCTTGTACCTGTCTTTTCCTTGTCTATTTCAAAACATGATTTAAAAATATAGAAGTAATAACTCTTTCCCTAAGATGCTGTTTCAAGTGAGATGGCCCCTTCCCCCACTCAGCATTTAATCTGTAATTTTGTAGGTTCCTCTCATTTGCAGATTTTAGAAGGAGCCTTTTATTCTCCTCCAAGTGTTAAAGCAATTTAGATTAATTGGCCTTGGAGTCTTTGATACCCATTTTAAAGACGTTTTAAAATCTGTTGAAGACGATACCCTTTCATATGTGATAAGTAAAATTCTTGGCAGATGAAAGCCCTCTCTTTTTGTTTTTGCACAAAAGAAATTTTCAGAGCTGTGGAAAAGCTGCTGAGGTGAGAGGAGAGTGTTTCCACGCTGAAGGCCGATTCCTTTCTCCTTCCCTTGGGAGTCTTATCCTTCACAGCTGCTTGGAGAAAGTGGGAGCAGAATTAGGGGGCCAGCTCTCCTTTCAGGACGGGGGGGGGGCAGGCACTCCGCACGCTCCACACTTTGTGTTTGGTGGCCACCATCCAAACATGTTTACCAGACTAAATATTCCACCAAAAACAACACGTCCACAAGCGAATGCCACTCCCTAAGGACAAAGGTTCAGTAATAAAGGTAGCTACGTGGTTCCTCAAGGCCAGGATGATTCCTTGGAATCCCTTCCTGGTCTTGACTCTGACTCTTAATTCCTCCCTAGTTGTGGGCTAGCCTCTGAAAGGTAGATGCACTGCGGTCTCTCTCTCCCTTTGATCGTTAGAGACAAAGTCTATGTAGTCAAGGTCAGCCTCAGATTGGAGAGCCTCCTGCCCAAGTCTTGGACTCTCAGAATTCACTGATGTCCCTGGACTTGAAGGAAGGTTTAAACATGGTACAGCTATCATTTGAGCTTGGTGTACATTTCTGTGTGTGTTTAGAGCCATTTGGCAGACAGGTAGAAAGCTTGGTTAATAAGTGTTAGCAACACTTGGAAGTAATGCTAAACACCTGCAATCCCATTGCGTGGGAGGCTAAGGCAGAGGATGGTGAATTCCAGGCCAGCCTGGACTATACAGTGACATGACAAGAAAAAGGGCCACCACGCAAGAACTTTTTGACACTTTCTCATGCACTCATTTTTTACCCTCCCTTTGATTAAGTTAAATGTGTTGCCTATTAAAGGTCAACAAAGCAAATTGAGCCCGGTGGTGCAAGCCTGTAATCCCCACCACTTCAGAGTCTAGGCCAGGGGACAGCAAGCTCAAGGTTGGCCTGGGAAACTCAGCCAGTTCCTGTCTGCAAATAAACACAGAGAGCTGAAGATGCAGCTCAGCAGTACAGCCCTTGCCTCGGATGTGGATGCAAGCCCCAGGACATGGAAACAAACAAAAGCAAAAAACAGGAACAACCCACAAAGTCAAAGATACAAGAAAAAGAACCGGGGGCACTCAGAAGTTGAGAGCACAAAGGTAACGATCAGAAAGGAACTAAAGAGCATTAAAGCAAATGTGACAGAGGAAAGAAATGTACTGCTAGGGACACATTGCTGTGATCTTCATGTACTGGGAGCCGACAGAGCTGAGACTGAGCTCAGATCTTCCCACGGCACTGAGACTGAGAGGATGTCTGCTTCAAGCAGCTTACGTGTAGTACTTTGTTGTGGGAACCCTAATAAACAAACAGTGTTAGCAATTAATAATTAACATCTCTATCTAGAAGATAACAACAAAATAGAGCACTAACTTAGGGAAAAGAGAGTTACAGAAAATAGATAAGTGAACTTAAAAACATAGGGGGAGTAGCTGGGCACCAAGGAAATTTAAATAACCACGGGCATACTTAACAGGACTCCCTGAAAGTATATTTAAAAACTCAGCTGCCCAAATTGATACTATTAAAAACAGGAGATAGATTGATAATCCCACTGGTCAAGAATAAGACCACTATAACAGTTTAAGGCCAAATTTGAAGCAAGCTTTAACTAAATACTGGCCAAATGGATGGGTTTTGGTCTGGTCCACAACCATGTTCCCGGGAAATGGCCCCAAATCAAGTTTTGCAAGGGCTTAAGAAGGAAAACCCGTAATCCATTGCATTTTTGACCAGGTCCAATCAGGGGCAAGCATACATTCTGACGTATTTCCTGCCCGTGAACCTTCCACCCACATGTGATCAAGCACATTAAGTGCTGATGGGCCAAACACGCTTGTTCAGGGGAGTGAAAACACGTGGCTCATTATCTCCCATCAACAAAAACTTCCAGCATTTCAGGAACTATCCAGCCTTGAGCATGAGGCTTGCAGATCAGAGGCGTTTTTGTTTCATGGATCTTCTGGACACAATAATTAAAACTTAAAATGTAACTTTGGCTCTCACAATATAAATGCATTGATTTCTGTAGCAAAGAGAGAGTTGTGAAATGTACCCATAGAGTTTCTTGGGATAGTTTCACCAAACATTCAAACTCCTCGAACGGTAGAGCTTTACAGGAAAGCAACCCCTCCTCCATGCTGATATCTCGCTCTCGCTCAGATTTTAGCCATCATAAAAGGGAAAAGATGAGCCATGATACACCGACGTATACTGTTGTAAATTTCCTAGATGAAATATTCCAATGAAGAAACCATAGTTCTCATCTTAAAGGGAATAAAAGATAGTTTATCATGACCATGGCCTGGGAACACAGATAGAGGGTATCCCCAATCCCATGTTCCAATGCAGAAGCAGTTTCCTGCAGTTTTATAGAACAAAGAAAATTATTAATCAAGACAAAAAAATACATTGGTGGTACATTGACAGTACAGGGAGATAGGGAAAAGCTTTTCTATGGGCCCAAGATGCTCTCTGAGCTTCAGGGTTGGTGGAAGCTAGTGGTCTAATAAGTAATAGATTCCAGAAGGTCTCTATTACTCACAGGACGTTAGTTCTGACACAGTGGTGGGCAAAGAGAGGCTGTCCTGATGCTAGAACTAGCCCCAGGTAAGGCAAGTCGTGTCTGGACCTGCAACGTACCAACCTTCCCACTGTACTGGATTCTAATCTTTCAGTCTCTGCAGACAGCTTCCTTCCAGGAGTTCTCATTCACAAATACTGTTGCACACACAATTAAGTTGATTTCAGTAGTGCAAATTTGGCCAATAAGAAATCAATTAATATATGTTAAAGTATTGCAAAGATAATAATAACCTCTGTAAATGTACATGAGTCAAGAGATTATTAATGATTAAGATATAAATTACTCTAGTCTAATTCTTGGGGAGCCAGAAAGGCACATCTTTGTAAATGACAAACAAGCTATAATATTCATAGTAAGGCCTGGATTAATTTTGAAAACATTATTTTTATTTTTATTTATTTTACAGCTTAGTCATGGATGATGTATCCTCTGTGATATGGGGGAGGCCCGTAAATTTTACAGTTGTTCAAAGGTCATAGGTTAACAGGAGACTGTTGTTAAGGATGCTGTTAAGGGTGTTTTCTCTGAGCTGCAGCGGAGTGGAGTTTACACAGGAAGTGGAGTTCACTCCAGGAAATCCAGATTTTCAGGCTTGGCTATGAAGTTGGGAAAGGGAAGAAAGAAAATGATATTTTGAACTGTATACTTTCTTATCACCCCCTGTCCCAGCGCAATTTAATGGGTTACCAGTCCCTTTAGGGTGTGGCCTTTGAGTAGATACACCCTGGGACTTGAGAAGGTCTTTTTTGTTTCTTTTCAGTAAACAGGTAGATGTCTTTGGCCTGGGCCGAATGCTGGCCCCAAAGCAGCAGGGGCAGACAGTGGATTTCTGAATTTCCCAGTTCTCAGGTGTATGACACAGTCATACAGCCAACTGCCAAAGAGAGGACTCTTCTTAAAGCTCAGTGCTGACTTTAACCCCTAAACCTACCTACAGGGAGCTCATCCCTGAACCTGTTTTCAGTTTACGTGTTTTCTCGTTGAACTACACAAACACATACTTATACTGAAATGGGCCAGAAGTCAAGGTGCCCTAACCCCATACCTCTTCCATGCTTGACGGGACATAATGGGCTCCACACCTTCTCAATCACATTCTGCCTGAGAGGACAAAGGGCCCTTCCTTTCTTGGAAGGGAACAAGGCTTGTAAAATTCCCTACTCTTTTCTTTCCTTTATACACTCTGTATCACCTTACTTTGCAGCAAGTGTTCTTTGTGGCAGGAGCCTACTTTCCTCTCTGGTTAAATAAAAGACTTTCATTTGGCCTTATATTCATGGTGGCCTGTAAATTATCTGAGATGGGTGCTTAATATAGGTGCGATATGGTTAGTAGCTAGTATGTTACTTGCTGGGTGTCTGGGTGAAGGTATTTTAGAAATACCAAGACTTCCCTGGGAGAAATCACTCTGCACACTTAGGGCTGAAGGAAAGGCTCATTAGTAGTGCTTGTCTGGCTGGGGTTAATGCCCAAGGAAGAGCTGGCCTCAAACAGAAGGTCAGACAAACTTACAAACACTTTAGGCTTATGCATTTTACATAAGCTGTCATGATTAAAACTTTTTTTTATTAGGTTCTGGCCCCTGGTTATACTTCGAACAATTTAAATAGACAAGGGACTTCAAGTCTCGTCACTTGGCAGATGAGAGATTTACAAAGCAAAGACAATATTATTTCTTAAGTTCATCTGTGCTGTTCTGTTCTAATACCTGTTTCTCATGGTCATCTTGCGCACCTGGCCAAATTATACTTTTTCTGAAAAGAGCACAGGAGACTTAATGTGGCTGTGACCCTGTGTTGCCCCCTTGAGCTACCTCTTAAAGATATGTTCTTTGATATGTGTGGGATGAACCTAATGGCTGGTTATAAGTCAGTCAGGGTTGTCTTCTTTGGTTATGGAAGTGAAATCCAATTGGAGGTCAGTCTCGGTGAATGAACATTAGAGGAAACTTTCTCAGTGTTCCTAAACTTCAATTATGGTACAGATTTTCTTTCTCTCCATCTCTTCCAAGCCCGGTTAGTACACTACTTACCTCCCAGTCATATAGGATGCAGTGATCCTTTAACTAAATTCTACTTTGTATAACTTAGTATTTCCTAAGCAAGTTTATTAGCAAATCCTTTGTAGGATTAAATTGACAACTCACGTTTTCCTGCATCTAAGGCATTAGTCCCTGAGTACTTTAAATGGTGGCCAGTCCAGGCAGGGCTTCTTACCACCTGGTTAAACCATCAGCAATCCAGAAAGGACGGTTTGAATATGAAATGTTCCCTGTAGATTCGTGTGTGAAAAGTCTCAGAAGAAGGGTTTCAAGGGGACACTGGAACTGATGACTGGGGAATAAGGTCATTAAGAGTCATTAAAGCCAGAGACAGTAAGATAAGCGACAGTATGGGCAGGGGTTACAGAGAGGGGTCAGGCCCCAGCATCAGAAGCAGATAGCAGGGGGAATGTAGCGCTAGAAAGAATGAGAGCACTCGTGACAGAAGTGAGGTCTATCCAGGCAGGAGGCAGCAAGGGATGGAGAAAAGGGCATGCCATCGATGTCCCTTTGATGTAAGCTCAGTTCCTGGGAGGGATCCTGGCTCTAGGATGCGTTTGGCTAGATGCTCACAGACAATGTCTCCATCCTGTGTGTGAAAATGGAAGCTTTGCTGCAGATATTGGAGCCTGGGTCCCAGCTAGCTTCTAGCACCACATCCTTACAGTGTGTTGTGTCCTTGTCCCACATGGTGGTGCTATCTGGGAGGTTCTCGGAACAAGTATGTCACTGGGGGTGCTCTGAGAGTTGCACCTGGTCCTGCCTCTCTTTCTTGTCTCTGTTTCCTGTGTGATCTTACTGCCATGATGCTCTGCTTCATCTGGACTCTGTAAGTTACACCCCCAAGGACTAGACAGCGAAATCCTTGGGGACATGAACTCAGCGAACTCTCCCACTCATGAACTGTCTTGTCAGGCGTCTCCTCCCACCAGCAAACAGAGCATCTGAGGATTGCACAAAGCTAAGGTCTGGCAGGCACAAGGGGACCTTGGCTGAGTGGTTTTTGGTATAATCATGTATCAGGAGAAAGAAACCACAGGCTATTTTGTTTACTATAAAGACTATTGTATTGGAAAATATTATTTTAGGGTGTGCTGCATTTGTTTAACTCTGTGAAGCTGTGATTCCTTGCATGTCTAAAACACCTGATGATCTAATAAAGAGCTGAACAGTCAATAGCAAGGCAGGGGCAAGGATAGGCTGGGCTGGCAGGCAGAGGGAATAAATAGAAGGAGGAACGAGGAAGAGGAAAAACAGTGAGAGAACAGGGAGAGAGGAGGACGTCGGCGGCCAGCCATCCAGCGACACAGCAAGCCATGGAGAAATAAGCAAAGAAAGGGATACAGAACGAGAAAGATAAAGGCTCAGAGGCAAGAGGTAGTCGGGATAATTTAGTTAAGAACTGGCTAGAAACAAGCCAAGTTAAACTTGGACGGTTATTAACTAAGAACAAGCCTCTGTGTGTGATTTATTTGGGAACTGGGTGGGCCCCCCCAAAAAAGACAAAAGAGTCAATACACAACATTATTGGGGTCGGGATGATAGATTAGTGGGTCAAGTGCTTGTCACACAAGCATGAGAATTTGAGACAGTTCCTCAGCACCCATGTGTGTGGCTGTCAGGTGTGGTGGTCTGCACCCACGATGTCAGTGCTGGGGAGGCAGAGATGGGAGGATCCCTGGGGCATTCTGGGCAGCTAGTCTTGCAGAATCCATGAACTCCAGCCAGATTTAATGAGAGTTCTTTTCTCAGAAAAGGAGGTGGAAAGCGGATGAGGAAGACACTGAATGTTGAACTCTGGCTGCCATCCACATACAGGTGTACACACACGAACGGACACGCACATATGAATGTGTGCACATGCATATAACACACACACACAGAATGATTATTCTCGGGAACTGGCACAAGAGGTGAAGTAAAGAGAGCTTTAGAGAGCACCCTAAGGAGTCACAGACACAGGGTTGAGCTGGGACTCTACACAAGTGACCCTTCACCACTCAGGCTGGTCTAGACATGCTAGGTGGGCAAGGTAGTGACTCCTTGGTGGGTCGCCCTAATAGAACTCGATGGGGTCTTGTTTTTTTGTTTTGTTTTGTTTTGTTTTTTGCTTCTGCCAGTTAAAGAACTAAAGGGCAAGAAAAGTCTCAGTCATGATGGGTGGCCATGGAGAGACCTCAAACACAGCAAACAAGAGCAGACAGAGAATCAGCAACTGAAAACGGCTTTATTACGGCCAAGGACACAAGCATACAGCAGACAAACCCTCCACAGAGCAGAGGTGGGGACACTCATGAAGCAGAAGTCAGCTTTTACTTCATGGGTGGGAGTTTTAGATGCTTTGAAGATTCTTCCTCCCCAAATTTAGGGCTCGTGAGTTGGAAGACAATGGCTGATGGGCACCTAACTGCCGTGTGATCCAGCCTTGACCTTGTTGAGTCGCCACCATCAGGGACCGCCCAGCAGGACAAAATGCTCACAGGCCTTTGCTTTAAGCTAGGCTTCCATCTCAGGTTAGGGAGGGTGAGGAAGAAGTCGTCCATCTTGGAAATTCATCATCTTTATTGCTTAGTCATGGCTTCTCTCCTTATCTGATTATCAGGGAATCTAATCTTTTATCTCTCTGAAAATTTTCCTCTGAGAAATGGGACAGCTGTCTACGTGGCGGAAATGAACCTCAGAAGTCCCTGCCAAGCTGACCCTCAGCATGCTGGGAGAGCCGCCCTGTGGGCCACTGGTTCATGGTGTGGGACTCAGGCGATAGATGTGCTCCAGGATCTTAGATGAATATACCACCTGCCTCAGCCTTTCTATCCCACATCTTAGAGGTCCCTTTAAAGGCTCACCTTCAATGACCCATTTCCTTCAACTAGACAGAAAGACACTACAGTGTACACATTAGGAGAGCTAGTTTGGAAAAGTAAGCTATCCATTACTGGTAAACTCCAGTTGTTCCTAAGGCAGAATAGATTACTGACGAGGTAAAGACGATAGCCCTGGGTTCAGTAGGTCACATGTCCTTACATGGCATGAGGACAGTTTATGATAATTCCTGGAAACGCTCCTTTGTTAAGATCTGTTTTCCATAACTATAAGAAAAGAGACTAGATAAATACATATATTCTGAACTTAAGCATACATGTCCTGTATGTTCACAACTTAAACATCTCAGGTCAATTATTCATGCCCCATTTAGCCTGTTGTATGTCACTCATGCCTGAGACGATACATAGAAGGAAGAGGTTCTTATTGGTTCATGGATTCAGGGGCTCAAAAAGTTCATTCTGCATGCTCAGGCATGTCCTGGAAGATAAGTGGTGGCTGTTGGTGACACACATGCAAGAGGTCAACTATACAGTGGGGCAACTTCATGTTGCTTTTTATTTATTTTCATGTATGATTTCTTTTTATTTATTATGTATACAGTGTTATGTCGGCATATATGCCTACTTGTCAGAAGAGGGCACCAGATCTCATCACAGATGGTTGTGAGCCACCATGTGGTTGCTGGGAATTGAACTCAGGACCTCAGGAAGAGCAATCAGTGCTCTTAACCTCTGAGCCATCTCTCCAGCCCTTCATGCACGATTTTTAAAAATCTTGAATTTTTAATTCTTTAACAGTTTCAGTCACTTTTATCCCCCATTACTGTCTCTCATCTCCTCACATACTTACTGAAACCTTCCTTTGCAAGTCCCCTTCCGACTTTTCATGGTGTGTGTGTGAACCTCTGAATTGAATTGAATTAGGGTTGCCAGAGTGAGAGCAGGGGCTGAGGTTATTTGCTGAAACATGGACAACTTATCAGGTGTGTGACTTTTGTTTAGGCTGCATTTGTGTAACTCTGTGAAGCTGTGGTTCTTTGCCGGTCTAAAACACCTGATGGTCCTAACAAAGAGCTGGGTGCCCAGTAGTGAGGCAGGGGCAAGGGCAGGCATGGCTGCCAGGCAGAGAGGATAAAAGGAGAAATCTGGGAGGAAAGAACAAGGAGAAGAGGATGTCATGGGGGTTCAGGCACCCAGCCAGTCACAGAGTAAGACTGAAAGTATGATATACAGAAGTAAGAAAGATAAAAGCCCAGAGGAAAAAGGTAGATGAGTTAATTTAAGATAAGAAAAACTGGCTAGCAACAAGCCAAGTTATGGGCATTCATAACTAGGAATAAGCCTCCATGTGTGATTTATTTGGGAGCTGGGTGGTTGGCTGCCCCCAAAAGCCAAAAAAGTAAAATATCATACAATGCTGACTGTTAAGTTGGGAGCATAGACCCCCAGCCCCTCGCATCTATCCCAGCCCCCAGGCCTGAGAGTTGTATTGGTCTGGACTCCAAATCCTAGAATGCCAGGGAGGGGTCAGGACTCCCACAGGGTATTTAAATGAACTCACAAAAGAGGAACACGTGGTCTCTTTTCCTTCCTCCTGGTGGTCGTATTTGTGGCCTTCCGGTTCCCTCTTGGGGCCACCCGGGAGCGCAGGAATCCCATTAAACCTGGATATTTTTAAATTTGGCTTGTTTTGATTTGGCTTGATTGGGATTTTGCGTTGGCAGAGAGCTCGCGTTAGGAAAAATTCCTAACACTGACATGTTGTAATCCCTGTACTAACCACTGTCTGATGCAATAAGAAGCTTTTGATCAAGGCTGAGCGCAAAACTAATCCCGCCTTCCCACCTTGGGTGTAAAAGGCAGCTGAGGTGATACAAATCCTTAGAAACCAAAACCAAAATCAAAAACACACTCAAAGGAACAGAAAGCAAGCTCTCAAAGTAAGCTCACTGAGGAAAGTAACCAGCCAGAGGAGACCAAACAAGTGAGAGAAAAGTCGTCACAAATGACAGAGAGGGAGAAACAGCCACAGTGTGTCAGATGAGGTAACAGGATGAGGAGACAGAGTGTAGAGGAGACAAGAGCAAAGAGCTGGGAAAGGCAGAGAGCTGGGAGAAGAACAGAGCTGACGTGTCAGTGGGCTGGACTCGAGACTGGGGCTTCCATGAGCCTCTTGGTCCTGGTGACCTCTCAAGACCCCAGGGAACAGGCCGAGGAAGCACTGGGCATTTCTGAGAGAAGCTGTGTAGCATGCTTTGGCTCAGCTCTACCCGAAGGGGATGAAGATACCAACCTGTGTGTGTCCTTGGAAAACCTGAGGCTCTGCTTCCCGTGATGCTGGTGATGTTGTCCCTGACACCCAGGTCTACTCAAGATGTGGTGTGTTCTTTTTATTTTTTTAAGATTTATTTATTTATTTATTTAATGTGTACTGGTGTTTTGCCTGTATTTACTCTGTGTGAAGGTGTTGGATCCCCTGGAACTGGAGTCACTGACAGTTGTGAGCCGCCATGTGGGTGCTGGGGTTTGAACCCACGTCCTCTGGAAGAGCAGCCAGTGCTCTTAACCACTGAGCTATCTCTCCAATTCCTTTCCTGTGTTCTTATTCCTTTTCCATCATTGAGAATGTAATAAGTAAGGCCGGAGAGATAGCTCAGTGGATAAGAGAGCCTTCTTTGAAAGCACAAGGACTTTAAATCCCAGAGCTTCCAGAAAAAGCCGTCTGCGGCTGTGCATGCCTGTGGGGATCTGAGGTAGAAGGATCACTGGAGCCTGTTGATTGCCTAGTTCCAGGTTTAGTGAAAGGTCCTGCCTCCAGGGAACACGGCAGAGAATGACTGAGCACAATACCCGATGTCATCCTTCGGCCTCTTCCACATGGGCACACATGCGTATACATGTGCACACATGCAGGAACTTGCATTTATCCCCCCCAAACACATTCACATATGCAACAACACATGTACGAAAAATAAACAAATACCAGAACACAATAGTGTGTGCAATACCCAATGGCAGCCGTGGTTCTAAAGGTGCTTTACACATATTAACGCCCTGGGTGCTCCGCACAGCCTCAAGCAGTGAGTGAGAAGCACTTGCAAACTGCAGAGAAAGACACAGAGCCAGGCGAGGCAACAGGATAGGGTCAATCGGAAAGCAGCAGGCCATAGCAATTCCTCCTGAGGGATGCAGCCCTTTGACATGGGCAGCACTGCTTTTTAAGACACACCAGCAGTTAATTTATTTTATACCACAAGCTGCCACTATTCTGTGGCCAGGGGGACAGCATTTCTGTGCCTCCGTCATTTAGGATGCTTACTTATTTGATTGAGATTTAATGAGTAGAAATTAAAAAAAGGTTTTTGGTATGTAGACATTTGCAGGTAATCTATATTCAAAACAGGCTAGTCAAAAATCAAACATCTGTTGGTCACATTAATTTTTGTGGGAGCATTATTGTCTCATTCTGATATACATTTGCTGGGAAAAAAATGTCTCCGTATTTACAAATTGGCTTTGATGTTCTGTGCAGGAATCGCCCTCTGAATTGATAAACATGCTCTGTGGAATCAGTGGACTGAAATGCCATCAGCTGCAAGGAAGCTCTGAATTACAGCAAAGTCCTGGGTGTGATGATAAAGTCATCAGCACACTTGCTGGTTGGTGATGGAGGAATTTATATTAGCCTGTCAGCCCTTGCAATTGCTCCAGTCTGCCCAGCTCCTGCTTCGCCAGCTGAGGGCACCCAGCCTCCACTCCCACTGCTGATTGATCCACCATCTTGAAAATCTGGATTTCAAACCGCAGCAATGACATTGTGACAACTGGGTACTCTAGGCTGTGGTGCTTACCAGGCAGGTAAGGTCACGACTAAAGAGAAGACCCCTGCTCATCAAAGGTTAATAATTCTTTTTCTAATAAAAGGGGGGCTGGAGTTCTGGGTTCTCTGGCTGAATCCCCAACACCCATATGGTGGTTCATAACCATCTCTAACTCCAACTCCAGAGGACCTGACACCCCCTTCTGGTGTTCCCAGGGGCCTGGTATGCATGTGGCACACACGTACATGCAGGCAAAACACGTGTACACATAAAGTAACAATAATGATAAATCCCCATATCTAAGATGGCAGAGACAGACCAGAGAAGATGGCTTCTACCGTTTGAGATAGATAAGGAGGAGCCACTTGCCCCTGAAGCCCTGGGGAAGTATTGAGCATTGTTGAGCACAAGTACAATCACTAGTCAGAGGCCCTGGGACCCTCAGCCCTACATGAGATGTCTCCATCAAATTCCTCCTCTTGGGGCTCAGGGAACCCTGCAGAAGAGGAGGCAGAGAGAGTGTGAGAGCCAGAGGTGATTAAGAACACCAAGAAAACAAGACCCTCTAAATCAACATGAGCAAAGGTCATGTGACCTCACAGAGACTGAGGGCATGCACAGGGCGTGCATGGGTCTGCTCAAGACTGGGTCCTAGAGCTGAAAGGGGCAGTGGACACAAGCCCCCATCCCTAACCAGAAGCCACCTCTAATTGCAAACGAAAATGTAGTTTTCTCCAAGTGTCTTTTCTTGGGCTCTTTTCTTTCTATTTTACTGTATTCGGATGTGTTAATTTTTGTTTTATATATTACATTAATTATATTGTTATCCCTTAAAATCTTGTTTATTTTCTAGTGAGATGCAGAAAGAATGTGGATCCAGATGGAGGGGAGGAGGAGAGGGAGGAAAACTGTAATCAGGCTATATTTTACGGGGGGAAAATGTATTTCTGATGGTCACTTTCTGCAAATAAACTAGGATGATGAACAGACAACAACTTGATTCTCTACTTGGTGGGTGCTGGGCTCTCCTTGCTCCCAGTAGTCCTCGAGCCAAAAGGACTGCCAGTCAAATAGCCAGCCAGACTACCCTTGCCAGCAGGAACTCTCTGGAACATTCCTTGGATGCCTTGAGAAAACATGGCTACCACAGCTGATTGCCCTGGTTACTGGAGGTGCAGGCTTTAGCCAAGGCTGTTTGATACCATTTTGTCCCAGGCCTTTGACTATCACAAGCCTCTGTGAATTCTAGATAATTCTATAAATCTCCCCATCCAGGCCAGAAAAGAAGCCCTGGTGGTCTAGCACATGGTTTCTTTTATATTTTTTTAACATCATGATATAAATACATAAATCTCCCCCTTCCTCTTCCTCCCTTCAAACCCTTCCATGTACTCCCTCCTTGCTCTCTTTCGTCTGTATAATGTTACTCGTATGTATGGTTTCAGGCTGACCACTGGGGTGTTGGATAACTATCAGTGTGTGCTTCCCCGGGAAGATGGTCTCTCCCACTCTCAGCATTCCTTAGTTGCTGTAGCTCTTTGTGTAGGGTTGAGGACTCCTGAGCTCTTCCCTGTTCACTTTGGCATGTCTATGGATGCCACCTTTGTTTAGCTCATGTTTGGGATTTTATGGATGTAGCCTCTGACACTCCAAGCAAACACAGTCTTACAGCCAACCTTCTGACATTACGGCTCCTACAATCTTTCTGTCCCCTGCCCCGCAATGTTCCTTCAGCCTTAGGTGTGGGAACTCTGCATTTTCATTACTTGAGGTTTTCTGCAGTAGTCTCTATTTGTTGCAAAGAGAGGTTTCCTTGATGAGGGCTGAGGGCTACTCATCTCTGTGGGTATAAGGACAGCTTTGGGGTTGTTAGAGGTCATACTGGTTTAGTAAAGTAATGGTAGAAGATTCTTCTCTGAGACTCCTGAGTTTACTGGTGCCGAATTTGTTTCTAGTCCCAGACATGGTTTCTGTCTTGCTGAGCAGGTCTTAAGCCCAATTAGAGAACTGTGCATTACTGCCAGGGTATGTGTGTCACTCCTGCCCCATACGGTTATTGTGATATGCTGGTCATTGGTTGTGGTTCTTAGACATCATGCCTGGTCGGTTGATTGTCATCATAGACTGTTGGTTGCCTCCGTGTCCCTTGGGAGCTTGCATGGCACCTTCCAGTACTATGATAGCTAGTCCTCTGGGAGAAGACTTTCAGGTCTGTTCCAGCTCAGGGGCCTCTGGGCCCTGTTTCTGAAATGCACTGTACCTTCAGCAATAGGGTCTTACCTTCCACTTCTGTGGGGTAGGATTAGGGTGGGCACTCAAGGGCAATAACAATAGGCTGTATGTTTTGAGAGCCTCTTGGACAGCGCTGACTAACAGCTCAAAAGAGAACTTCTCATGTCTGGTACTGGAGTTTTTGGTGGTCTTTGGTTCTTGGAGAGAGCATTTTCAGCCCAGATGAAAAAAGTTCACTACAAATGTGTATGTGTGTGTGTGTGTATGTGTGCATGCATATGTATATGCACATATAGAATTATATATGAATACTATAGAGCTTTTTTGAGATAAGTTAATAGTATGTTTCCTTATGACCTTTTCAGACATACTTATTGTTATTTTACCCTCCTCCTGGATTTGTCTCCCTTTTCCCTCCTTAAAGAGCTCCCCTTTTCCATTTCACTCATCAGATTGCTTGGACACACTGTTCCCCTCTTTATTGCCACCCCAATCCTGGCAATAGTCTTGTTTTACTTTCCTGGTTTCTGTAGTAGACTATATATTCACATCTGAAGACTTGGAGCTAGGGGCCTCCAATAAGAAAGAACATTTGCTGAGCAGTGGTGGTGCATGTCTTTAATCCCAGCACTTAGAATGCAGAGGCAGGCGGATCTCTGTGAGTTCCAGGTCAGCCTGGTCTAGAGAGCAAGCTCCAGGTCAGGCTAAAAGCTATAGAGAAACCCTGTCTCGGAAAACAAAACAAGAAAGAAAGAAATGAAGGAGGAAGGAAGAAAGAAAGAACGAACACGTGACATTGGTCTTTACAGGTCTGGGGCTACCTCATTTAATATGATTATTTCAGGTTCAATCTATTTACCTGCAAAGTTCATGACTTCATTTTTCTTTACAGCCGAATAGTATTCCATAATGCATATATACCACATCTGCATTATCCCTTCTTTGGTTGAAGGACAGTTAGGGTGTTTCCATTTCCTAATTCTCATGCAAAGAGCAGCAATGGACTTGGTTGAGCAAGTACCTGTGAAGTACGATGTTGAGTACTTTGGGCATATGCCAGAGAGCAGTATATCTGGGCCATATAGTAGTTTGCATTTACCTTTTTGAGAATTCTCCACACTGCTTTCCAGAGTAGCTGGCCCAGTTTGTGATGGCAAACACAGACCAAGATTTCCCTTTGCCTTGCATCTCCTTCAGCATTTGACAATTGACTTGTTGATCTTTGTCCTTCTGATGGGTAAGATGAAATCTCAAAGTTGTTTTGATTTGGATTTCCTTAATTGCTAGGGATGATGATCATTTTTTGAGTTACTTCTGAGCCATTTTCTCTTCTTCTAAGAACTCTCTGTTCATGCCCCAGGCCCATTTTTTGAATGGGTCATTTTTTTTTTGTTCGTCTCCCCCTTTAAAAGTCCCTAGATATAAACCCTCTGTCAGATGTCTAGCTGACAAAGGTTCTCTCCCATTCAAACCTTTTTATTTTTATGGACTTTCTTGTCAATTGCTGCTCTAATTCCTGGTCAAGTGAGTCGTATTCAGAAATTCCTTTCATTCCTACATCACGTCTGGTAATGCCTAGGCTTTCTTTTAGCAGTTCCAGCGTTTCAGGTTTTACATTAAGGTCTTTGGTCCATTTGGACTTAGCTTTTGTATAAGGTGATAAATAAAATAGATAAGGGTCTAATTTCATTCTTCCGCATGTGGGCATCCAGTTTCCCCAGCACCATTTGTTGAAGATCCTTTCTTTTCTTCGGCATATTCTTTTCATCCTTGTCAAATGTAAGGGGCTGAAGCTGCATGTGCTCATGTTTGGCTCTTAGATTTGGTTCCATTGGTCTACATGTTTCTTTCCGTGCCGCTACCACACTGTTTTTATTCCTAGGGCTCTATATTGCATTTTAAGATCTGGAATGAAAATTCATCAAGCATTGTTCTTTTTGCTGAGGATTCTTTTGTTTACCTGGGATATCTTGTGGTTCCATAGGAATTTTAGGACGGCTTTTCCAATTTTGTGAAGAATCGTAAGGGGATTTTTTTTGGGGGTGGGGCTGATTTTTTTATTTTATTTATTTATTTAAAAAATTTTAAAATCATGCATATTAGTCCTAGTTCCCCCTCCTGCCACTTCTCCCGCCACCCCCCTGTCCCACTCCCATCTACTCCTCAGAGGAGGTAATGCCTCCCTTAGGGAGTTAACGAAGTCTGGTATACCAAGTTGAGGTAGGACCAAGCCTCTCTCCTTTCCCCACCCCATATCAAGACTGAGCAAGGTATCCCACCATAGGGAATGGGCTCCAAAAAGCCAGTTCATACACCTAGGATAAGTTCTGGTCCCACTACCAGGAGCCCCCCCCCACACAACAGATCAAGTCACATACTGTCACCCACATTCAGAGGGCTTAGTTTGTTTTCATGAAGGACCCCCAGGTCCAAGAGTCCGCAAGCTCCCACTAGCTCAGATCAACTGTTCTGTAGTTTTCCCAGTATTGACCCTGGTAAGGAGATTTTGATTAGTATTGCTTTGAATCTGCAAATAGCTTTTGATAGAATGGTCATTTTTACAATGTTAATTTTACCAGTCCATGAGGATGGGATGTTTTTCCACTTTCTAGTATCTTTATCTCTTTCCTCAGAGGGTTAAAGTTTTACTTGTAGGGGTCCTTCACTTCCTTGGTTAGGTTTATTCATAGATATTTGATTTTATATGATGCTACTATGAATGGGTTCACGATCTCCTTCCCTGAAGGTTTGTGGTTGATGTATAGAAAAGCTTTTGATTGCTGTATGTTGACCCTGTTTCCTGCTATATTGCTGAATTTATCATTTCTATAAGTCTTCTGCTAGAATTTTGGTGTATCATCTACGAATAGGGATTGTTTGGCTTCTTCTTTCCCTATTTGTATCCTTTAATTTCTTCCTCTTGCCTTATTGCTCCAGATGTCTTATAGTTTTGAGGAGTGGGATAGTAGACACCCAGTTAGACACTCCTAAGTTAGTGGGATGGCTTCAAGCTTTTCTCCATTTAGGATGCTATTGACTGTGGGCTTCCTGTATATCAATATTATTGTGTAGAGGTGTGTTTCCTCTTGTCCTACATTTTCTAGGACTTTTTTTTTAATCATGAAAGCATGTTTTTCAAAGGCCTTTTCTTCATCTATTGAGATGATTATGTGATCGTCTCATGACCATTTATGTGGTTTATTACATTTATTGACTTGCATATGTTGAACCATCTCTACATTTCAGAGATAAAAGCCAACTTGGTCATGCTGAATTATCTTTTTGATGCATGTCTATTTTCTGTTTGTAAGTATTTTATTGAGTATTTTTGAATCTATGTTCATCAGGGGTATTAGCCAGTTGTTTTCCTTTTATGGTTGTCTTTATGTGGTTTGGGTATTAGAGTGATACTGGTTCATAGAAGAAATTTGGAGTTTGGGAGTGTTCCTTCTCTTTCTTTTTCTTCCTTTCTTCCTCCCTCCCTTCCTCCCTCTCTTCCTCCCTCCCTCCGTTCCTCCCGTTTCCCTCCTTCCTCCCTCCTTCTCTCCCTTCCTCCCTCCCTCCCTCCCTCCTTCCCTCCCTCCCTCTCTCCCTCCCT